>JAUMJK010000788.1:427500-640000 GCA_033558105.1 Coccyzus lansbergi | reverse complement strand
TTCTCTTTCATCATCCATGTTGGAGAAATAACATTTTCGACAAGGTGTTGGGTCGCCCCCCCCTCTTTTCTTTATTCTTCCCCCAGCCCCCCTTCGCCCCTTACTTGGAGCACCTGATCAAAAAATTATTTCTGACAAAGATTTCCTGCTCCAAATTAAATGAGCTCAAGGAGATGGAACATTTTCACGCCGAAAGAAAGTGAAACGTTGATGTTGGAAGTTAATGAATCTAGTAGCACGGAGAACATTATTGAGACTGGATAATATGATCTAACAGCTTTCTCTCTTCTTATCCTCCCTGTAAAGAATGTATGGGAGTCAGTTATGTGGCATGATTCTAACATCTGTCCTACCCCATAATGGTAATTTGTATAAGTAATGGAAACAGGTTAAATACTTCCATTCTAATGTTGCCAGCAGGGATGAAAATGAACATTTCAATGAAATAATCTCGACAGAGCAGGGAGAGGAGGGGTGGATGGACTGATTCATCTCCAGCTCTCTTTGGTGATGTGAGCACTAATGAGAATGCTTGAATATATAGTTTATCAGATAGAAGGGGAAGAGCAAGTAAATTTCTCAGATTAGAATCACTATGAAAATAGACCCGTGTGCAAGCTGTTTCCTTCTCCAATTGCTGGTGTTGGCTAATAATTTGCAGTGTTCATTTTGAGGGGAGAGGGGAGAGAAGAGAAGGAGGTGAAGAATCTTTTTGTTGATTTTTAATGGGATGCCTTCAAGGGTTATCACTCAACCTGCTAGAAACACGGAGGTTGTTCTTGCTACAGTACCTTATCTACTTTTCAGACTCATTGCATTAGAATGAAAGGGTGGGCAGTTCCAGCAGTTTGCCCCCCATTTGGGCTGCAATTAGAAATGAAAGACACAAACCGCTTTAGTGAGGTTATTTGGTTGACCGGTAGTCTGTGTTGCCTTTGTTGTAACTAACCCATATTTTTCTCCTGTAGTGACGTTGTAATACAGACGTACAGAGAGATTCGTAGCATCTGTGCCAGAATTTTGTATGAACATTTGTGTATACTAATATAGGAAATTCACAGATCTTCCAGCAGGCATGTTAACCTCTCACAATGTGAGATTTTGTAAAACTCTTACGACTCTTTCTTCTGGAAACCTATCTGTAAATGGTTTGATTATTTTTTTTCCTCTCCAGTTTTTTCTCTAATGAGGGAGATGTGTGGCTATAGATTGTTTTTTCTATCTGTGCTTTTTGCCTAAGATGTGAAATGTGTTCTTGTGTGCAGCAGAAGTCACTCCCAGCCTAGAGTGCAATTTGTGCAAGGTGACAGTGTGGGCTGGGTAAACTTCTCCAGCTGCTGTCTCCTCTTGGCTGGGTAAATATTAGAAGCTGTGGAAATAACATCTGTTGAAGAATGATGACCATTCACATTGTACCACTATTGTTTAGTCCGAGAGTAGGCCCTGATTTTGTAATGACTTTTAGACCTAAACCCATTTCTATTTATTGAAACTATGAAATATGTATTTCAGTGAAAATTATTTCAAGTGTTCAATTGCTTTGCTGAATTGGGGCCTTCAGTCCTTAGGTGTTTCTTCTGAATAAATGTATTTATTTGGAGGATTTAAAATCGGGTCTCTGAAGAGTTTACTGCATTTAATTTTGCAGACTGTTCAAACCAAATGCAATCGTTATTTTTTGTCCTTTTCAGAATAATGTGTTCAATGCTGAATCCCTTTTTGAATGGAAAAGAATAGCTCTGGAGAGAGAGAGAGACTCCTTCAAAAGCGCTGGTCCGAGGTTACGGAAAGGTTTTATGTGAGAATATTTATATTTTTAGCCACATCCTTACATTTTGGCTCTCTGTCTGCCTTTTTCAAACAATGGATGTGTATTTATGGGGTAAACAGTCTCCCGAAGCAAACACAATGTGCTGTGTTACTCACATGTGCAATATATAGCGTCTCGTGTCCACTTAGATTAGAATGCACGGCTTTAAACACTGCTCAAAGATGACAGTATATCTCTGTGAAGCATTGGCATCCAGAAGGCTCATTTAACAGGGAAAACATTAGCAAGCCTTAATACCAAGAAAAGAAATACAAACTGCTCCCCCTAATTTTTAGTTGTCTGGGATTTGAGGATTTTTCCTCCCTTTTCCAATTGCCCGAGCCTTCTTACACACAAATGAGAAAGAAAAGAAAAAACTGACGTTGTGTTCTGCTATTTTTTTTCCTGCTTTGGATGTAGTTTTTGTCGATGAGGATCGTTGCTTATAGCATCTTTTGGTATTTCTGTGTGGTTTCAGGGCGCATGTAAACCAACAGAGTCGGTGCAGGTGCAGGAGTATCTGGAGAAGATGGCTGAAAGTTTTTTGGTCACAAAAAGATAATGCTGTGTGTCTGTTGAGCTACCTGTTATAACTTAGGGAGAGGATTGGAGCAGTTCACCTTTTTATTTGCTGTAAAATAATGTTACTTGTTTCTACAAGTAATTATAATAGAGAGATTTTTGCTGTGTTTAAAATCCTGAAGCTTACTTGTTTGCCAAATTCCTGTGGGAATTCTAGTAAAACATCCGCATTTTTAGAAATTAACAGTCTTCGTTTTGTATACTTCAGAATTATCTCTGACAGAAACCTTTTCAGTCGGAGAATTGCACTGGCCTTGCAAAATACCATATGTTGAGTGTGCTGCTATTCAGCTTATAAACATTAGTAGTCTTGAATGAAAAGGTATTGGATGTATCCTGTGGTTACTAAAGGAGTTAAATAACATTTTGATTGCCATGATAGAAATTAAGCATTTCACATAGATTGCTTGCTTTTTTTTTTAAGAAGCATTATTTCTTTGTTATTTCAGATAACTATACAAATGTGTAGATGTGCATATTGTGTAAATTCATTTTTTTTTCAGAATCTGGCTTAAATTCTTAAATCATAAAATCAGAGTCCTGGCCAATTGTGCATTCTTATCTCTTATACTGGAGTATATAGTGGTAAGAGAGTGAACTCAATTGTGTAGTAGTCTGAGCAGAACCCAAGACTCGGAAAGGAAGTTGAAGATGGATATTTCAGCCTAACACTCAGTTTCTTTGCTTTGACAGTTTAACAGTGACCTTTCATGTAGTTTTAACATTTCTTGTGTGGTTTAGCTCCTTTTATTTTTATGGTATGGCGCAAAGGTATGAGAATAAAGAAAATACGCTGTCGCAAATAACTCAAGGAAAATAAAAGACAGGATATTGGCTCAACTAGAATTTCTGCTTAAGAAGATATTTAGGTGGTTACATATAGCAATTATAGGAATATGTATTTATGCAATTTAGAATTAAGTAAAAAGATGCAAGCAGGTATTTCAAATGGATCTTCACAAAATGCTGTATTGACTATAGCAACACTCATCATCTCATAGCAGTTTCTTACATCTATTTATTTCAAATATTGAGATGCGAAAATTAGGGAAAACTGGCATAGTTCCACTGAGGTTAGGAGGAAGATAGCTGTTCATAAAAAAACAGAATGTGACCCCCCCTCAGTTTTAGCTTCTACTTGGTGATTTTCTGCTGATCATTGCTGAATTCTGAATTTTTTTCAAAATAAAAATGCTAGGTTGTAGCTGCCCATTTTTATGCATAGTTTATTTTTTGTTTAAAACTAATTTCAGAATCAGAAACCATAGTATTCAGTTGATGTTTTTTATTGTTCTGAAATTTAAAACTGTCTTGCCTTTTGCTGCTAGAAATGAGTGAAAATAGATGTGTTTAATGAGAGAGCCAAGAGATCTTAGGCAGTAGCTGCAGGAGCGAGTGAGTTTACATAGCTACAGTTCACAACTGCAGTGGTACTATCATCCTCAAATACCTGCAGAGTGTTTCAACAGCAGCATCACTGCAACACTGGGAAGCTGACTGATTTCTGAGTTCTTTTGCTATTTCTGTATTTTATTCTTCATTTTATAGACAAAATGCTTTTTTAATGTTTGTTTGTTTTTTTTTTTCTGTTTTCCTGCCAACTTCCTGCCTTTGGCTCCAGGATGATTTCTGTAGTGATTTTGTTTGTGCTTGGTACTCCCCGGCCCTTTAAAATATAGTAGAAAACACCGGAGATTGATGCAGTCTGTAAGGAATTGGATCCTGCTTGGCACATTTTTAAAAACTAAAAAAAAATCAAATTCCATTCTGAAAAAAATGTGGCTCTTTTAGAGGACAGATGAAAGATGCAGTGGGCATCAGCACTACCCTGGTGCTAGATGGGCCACTCTTCTACTTTATCTTAAAAGATCAAACTAAAGCACTTAGGGGCTGTATTATGACACTTTCCCTGGAGGTGTTAAGGGACGGGTGGATGATGTGCTAAGGGACGTGGTTTAGTGTTTGATGGGAGTGGTTGGACACCATGATCCAGTGGGTCTCTTCCAACCTGGTGATTCTGTGATTCTATGATTCTGTGACTGAATTGCAAATGTGAATATAGAATCCAGTTTTGTCTGCAATACTGTAAAATAAAAAAGATATGTTTCTAGAAGTGATTGTATTACAGTAAGAGCAGATTCTTTATCAGAAAAGACGTTTCAGAATATATTAGCAACTGTGTACAAAACCATCAAGGTGTACTTATACTCTCCTCCCAACTGAAGAAGACCTCAGCTTAGTTAATGTTATAATACTTATTTCCTACATATCACATGGGAGCAGAAGTGCCTCTTTTTTCTGCCTTTCTTTCAATATTGTACCATGGAAGGACAGCCCACATTTCAGCATCACCTGCTGTACAGTTAACCTGACAAGGAGGCATTTTTTTTTTATTCAATCACTGAAAATTCTTCACCATCCATTTTTTTTTTCTATCTTGACATGCTTATAAATGATCTACATTCCATTATCATTGTGATTTTTTTTTTTAAGCCTCTCTTACAAAACTGGAGGGAAATGTGTACAAGTATATTTTCTGGTTTGCAATGAAAGTGTACATTTATCACTTAGGTACATGGAAGCCACTTCTGTGAATTGGGCCCTTGGAGTAAATGTGTTTTGATGTAATGGCCATCTGCTCATGAATATCACATTTGCTAGTTTAAAAAATAGTTGATACAGATAAACACATAGTTTGCTAAGATTATATAGTTTCACCAGGTGGCAATACAATAGTGAAGTTTTATATTTACCGTAAGCAAACAATCAAGCTGGGATGGAGGTCTCAAGTTTTTTTTGCTTGTTGCTTTTAATAATTGATCTCTAACATTTACTTCTGGTTCCTCGCTGCTGTTTTAAAAATGGTGAAAGCAGGACCCACATCAGATCATAACAGGAGGCCAAGTATATCCTTACCGTTTCGGAAAACTGTTTTAGTCTTGCTTCTCTTTTCATCTTGTAAAAATGAAAGCTGTTCTGCTGTCAGATGGAACTAGCACCGCCAGGCACCAGGAGACCCTGCAACAGCTGACCTGTCATGCTTGCCCTGTATAGCTCCATTAGAGTCAGGTGTCAGTGACACAGAAATGGCCCTTGAAGCTGTGGTTAAAGCCGTTTTTCCAGAAAAAAAAAAACCCTGCTGAGATGGAGCTGGTCAGTCCAGGGGTTCTGAGTGCCTAGGTCTGAGGGGTGTGGGTCGGCAGTTGAGTTGCGCATACGTAGTGCGATAAATGTAGATCAGCGCTAGGCCATTTTTTAAGTTGATAAAACCTGGTTTAATAGGCTCTTTGTTTCGTTTTGGGTTTGATGTTATGGTATCTGCTGTGGTCCTGGCACATATTTTACTGCTGAAGTCAAAGTTTATTCTTAGATAGCGCTGATATCAAACTGCAACCAGGACAGAGTATGTGGATTTATAGGTGGAGCATGTGAGTGATGGTGAGTTTGGCTTCTGGATGTATCTTCAAAATTTGTCTTTATGGCTACTGCTTTTTGTGCAGAAGACAGCAATGATGTAGGATGTGTGTGTTCAATAACTTTGTCTTGTTTTGCTCCCCTCCTCCCCTCCTGTGTTTTAGCATATGTTCCTGAGGAGGAATTGAAAGCAGCCGAAATAGATGAAGACAGCGTGGAAGATGATGGGCTGTCTCTGGACATCCAGGAGAATGAGTATTTGTGCAATGAAGAAGCAGAGATCAAAGAGGCTCAAAGCTACCAGAACTCCCCAGTTAGCACTGCAACTAATCAGGATGCAGGCTACGGGTCGCCGTTTAGTGAAAACAGCGATCAGTTGGCCCATTTCAAAAGCACTTCCTCCAAAGAAGAGAAAGAGGATCCTCAGTGCACAGACAATGTTTCCTATCCACAGGACAGCTTGGCACAAATAAAAGCTGTGTATGCAAATTTGCTTTCAGAGACTTGCTGGTCCAGTTTAGCTTTGGACTTAAAGAAATCCAATCCGACCACCAGCAACAACGGAATCAGCCAGAATGAAAACACCACCAGTACCGACACCAATGCCAATTCCCAGAGTACTAATACTACCAGTACCACTAGTACTACTACTACGACTACCAGTAGTACTAGTAACAGTAATAGTAACAGCGGAGGCTCAGGTTATGACTGGCACCAAGCTGCATTAGCTAAAACTTTGCAGCAGACCTCATCGTATGGACTTCTCCCGGAGCCTAGTCTTTTCAG
The DNA here is from genome assembly GCA_033558105.1 of Coccyzus lansbergi. Taxonomy (NCBI): domain Eukaryota; kingdom Metazoa; phylum Chordata; class Aves; order Cuculiformes; family Coccyzidae; genus Coccyzus; species Coccyzus lansbergi. Next base: position 633,408 of record JAUMJK010000788.1, on the reverse strand, counting down.
CACAGTACAGCTTTACCGGCAAAACAATAAACTTTATGGGTCTGTGTTCACTGGTGCCAGCAAGTTCCGATGCAAAGACTGCAGCGCAGCGTATGACACGCTGGTGGAGCTAACCGTGCACATGAACGAAACTGGACATTACCGTGACGACAACAGAGATAAAGAGGCTGATAAGACCAAACGGTGGTCAAAGCCTAGAAAAAGATCACTTATGGAAATGGAAGGCAAAGAGGATGCCCAAAAAGTGCTGAAGTGCATGTACTGTGGGCATTCGTTTGAGTCTTTGCAAGACCTCAGTGTCCATATGATAAAAACAAAGCATTACCAGAAAGTGCCTCTGAAGGAGCCAGTACCAGCCATCACTAAATTGGTCCCTTCTACCAAAAAGCGAGCACTTCAGGACTTAGCTTCACCTTGTTCACCTGAGCCAACGGGGATTGCTGCAGAGGCTTCGCTGGGTGAGTCTGCAAAGGATCAGAAAACTGCCAACCCCTATGTGACTCCGAACAATCGCTATGGCTATCAAAATGGTGCTAGCTACACTTGGCAGTTTGAGGCACGTAAAGCCCAAATACTGAAATGCATGGAATGTGGCAGTTCCCATGACACTTTGCAGCAACTCACTGCTCACATGATGGTCACCGGTCATTTCTTGAAGGTGACCAATTCTGCTTCCAAAAAAGGCAAACAGCTAGTGTTGGACCCTGTGGTGGAAGAGAAGATACAGTCCATACCTCTTCCACCCACCACCCACACGAGGCTACCAGCCTCCAACATTAAAAAGCAACCCGATTCTCCAGCGGGCTCCACAAACTCTGAAGAAAAGAAAGACCTAGAGAAGGAAAAGGTGGTGGTCACTGAAACAGAGAAAAAAATTAAAGAAGAGAACGAGGACTCTACAGAGAAATTTGAGCCAACAACTTTGTACCAGTACCTCAGAGAGGAGGACTTAGATGATAGCCCTAAAGGCGGAATAGACATTTTGAAATCCCTGGAGAACACAGTCACGACAGCTATCAGCAAAGCTCAGAATGGAGCTCCTTCCTGGGGAGGATATCCCAGTATTCATGCAGCTTACCAGCTCCCGGGGACGGTCAAACCCCTTCAGCCTGCAGTGCAGAGTGTTCAGATGCAGCCGTCTTACGCCAGCAGCGTAAAATCACTGTCATCAGAACACAATGCGCTCATCCATTCCCCAGGAGATCTTACACCCCCACCTCACAAGAGCAATGTGTCTGCCATGGAAGAACTGGTGGAGAAAGTTACAGGTAAAATCAGCGTGAAGAAGGAAGAGAAGCCTTTGGAGAAAGAGAAGAGCTCTCCAGTCAAACCTATGTCACCTGCTGCTAAAGAAAACAAGGACTTTCCAAAAGCAGAAGAAACCAATAACAAACAGCAGCAGAAGAAGAGCTCCGAGGCAGAAGTTCAGAAGGTCAAAAAGGATAGTCCAGCAGAAGCACATACGCCAAATGGTACAGAGCCACTTAAGACAAAGGTTGCGAATGGCTGTAACAATTTAGGAATCATCACAGATCATTCCCCTGAGCCATCCTTCATTAATCCGTTGAGCGCTTTACAGTCCATTATGAATACCCACTTAGGCAAAATTTCTAAGCCAGTAAGCCCCTCTCTGGACCCTTTGGCCATGCTGTACAAAATTAGCAACAGCATGTTGGACAAACCCATTTACCCAGCCACACCGGTCAAACAGGCTGATGCTATCGATCGGTATTACTATGAGAACAGTGATCAACCTATTGATTTAACTAAGTCAAAAACCAAACCTCTTGTTTCCAGCGTGGCTGACTCTGCCTCGTCCCCACTAAGGGAGAGCGCCCTGCTGGATATTTCTGATATGGTGAAGAACCTTACAGGGCGTTTGACACCCAAGTCGTCGACTCCGTCTACTGTGTCAGAGAAGTCTGATGCTGACGGGAGCAGTTTTGAGGAAGCTCTGGATGAACTGTCACCAGTACACAAGAGGAAGGGCAGACAGTCCAACTGGAACCCTCAGCATCTTCTCATCCTTCAAGCCCAGTTTGCTTCCAGCTTGAGGGAGACCCCAGAAGGCAAATACATTATGTCGGACTTAGGTCCGCAGGAGCGGGTACACATCTCTAAGTTTACTGGTCTTTCCATGACCACAATTAGCCACTGGCTGGCCAATGTGAAGTATCAGTTAAGGAGGACAGGTGGAACTAAATTTTTAAAGAACTTGGACACAGGGCATCCTGTTTTCTTTTGCAATGATTGTGCCTCTCAGTTCAGGACTGCTTCTACATACATAAGTCACTTAGAGACACACCTTGGGTTTAGTTTGAAGGATCTGTCAAAGTTGCCACTTAATCAGATTCAAGAACAGCAGAATGTTTCAAAAGTCCTCGCAAACAAGACTTTGGGCTCACTTGGAATTGCCGAGGAGGACTTAGGCTCCACATTCCAGTGTAAGCTCTGTAACCGAACTTTTGCAAGCAAGCATGCAGTCAAACTGCACCTTAGTAAAACACATGGCAAGTCCCCAGAGGACCATCTGATCTATGTAACTGAGTTAGAAAAACAATAGCGTCCAGGTAAGCAGCCAGGTATGCAAGTGACCACGGGAACATTGCACTAAACTTCTTCATAGTACTGCACTAGGCCTGACCTGAGCCTCTGAAATCAGTCTTACTTTTGTTGCTGAACTGCCTATCTGGACCTTGGTTTTTCTTACACTTATTTTGTAGTTATATTTATATGCTCTTTGTCTGATCTGTGCATGGTTATTTTTTTGTTTCTGTTTTTATTTTTTTTTTTTTGTGCGTCAAAGTCTGACCTTTATTTTCAACATCTGTCCTTGATGTTAAGCTATCTTTTGTAGAATATAGTGGGAGACACTATTGAGAGACATTAATTTAGCCGTAAAGAAAGACACAAAGAACAATGATAAAGAGACATCCTAAAATTGCAAAGTTGCCATGACAATAAAGGTCACAGAACCTGGTAGTGTCAAGTTTTAACCCTCTGAGAACTGTAATAGCATTTCTGTGCCTTTCCCAGTGACTAAATGAGTAAATAAGGAAAAACAAAACAAACACAAGGCTTAAAGGCATTTCATTCAAATAAAAGCTGTGTCGGAAGCAGAACTTTTTTTTTTTAAATGAATGAGCTTCTTTTTTTTTTTTTTTTTTTTTTTTTTTTCTAATGCAGAACTGGTTTGTGAAGAAATTGTGCATGCAGTCCTTGGAAGAAGGAGAGCTGTGTAGTACTCAATGGGTTAGGAAGCCACAACTGTATAAGTTAAATACTAATTAACAAAAAAAAAAAAAAAAAACAAAAACAAACCAATTTGCCACTATGCCCAAACCCTATGGATGCTGAGAATTGCCACTTTTTGGCAAAAAAAAAAAAAAAAAAAGAAAAAAAAAAGTATGCAAGCTGTTATTTAAAACAAGTGTAAAAATGCTCTTTTGTTTCCTCTTTTTTTTTTTTTTTTCCTGTGTAAAATACTGCAGTTTATAGTTATTTACAAATGTTAAGCTTTGGTACAAGCTGACCTTTCTATAGTGTGCTGCATTGGTAAATGAAAACAAAAAAAAAATGGGGCAAACGTTGGATTCCGTTCCTTGTAAATTGCCAGCATCAGCTTAAAAGAATACATGTTACATATCGTACCATTTTAAACTGTTCAAATTTCTTTGTACCTTCTGGCTGTATGCTTTCTCTTTTAACTTTTTATATTGTCATTTTATATTCGATTTCTGTGTATATAATGTAAAACCACACTTTTTTGAATAAAATTTAGTTCCTGCAGCTTGATATAAATAGAGAAATTTTACTGGCACCTGCATCTTTCCAGATGCATGTACTTAAAGGAACTATCTGACAAAAAAATAAATAAATAAAAATAAAGCAAGCAATGCACTATGAATTATACATTTTGATGTTTTATCATTAATATTGTACAGTACATTTTGGTTCACACAATTAAATCCACTGTTTTCTCAAGTGTAAAATAAACCCACATGCAGTTCTTGATTTACATACATTGTCATGTCGTCATTATATTGCCTTTGAGGTGTTATTCCGGCAATAAGAGGCATCGTTTATACGATCAACCGCCAGAAATCTATTCAGAATCATCTCTCGTGATCTGTAGGCTGACGTGCTTCATTCGAAGCTGTAATACTAATAGCCTCTTAAAAGAGACTTGCACGAGGTACACGCTGCGAAAGGTACAGAATCAGTGGGGCGCCATCTATTAGCAACGGGCATTCTGCTCATCACTGAAGTACGAGAAGGGCTGCAAAGGTTTTGGCCAAGATAATTTTCCTGTGCTGGAGGAGCGCGCCTGTAGTCATTTTCTGGGTGGATTCAAGGACCATCTCCTCCCTTGCTTCTCGAGCATAAAAACCTTTTGATTTCAACAGTTGCATAGTGAGGGGCTGTGGCTTCTGCCCCTGTAGTCTGTTGGGTGCTGCAATACTTGACTTTCTGGCAGCAGCAAAGACCTCTGAGGCTTTGACACCAGTTTTTACTTACGGTACAAGAAGGCAGACCTGTGTTTCTCTGTACTTTTTAAATATTGCATTTTGAGGTAAGCTGAGCGCTATCATATCAGGTGTTTCCCTTAATCTTTATTTCTGTTCTGTTGAATGCAGATGTCATTTAGTCTGTAAAAGAGAGCTGTCAGAGCCTTCACTACTCTATCTCCTGAGTGCTTTGACAGTTACAGTGTATGAAAGCCTGGGATCTGCTATCCATTACACTTTTTGGAGGGGCTATTAAATATGAGGACCTAGAGGGGTTTGCTTTCACATGCTATTAGCGATACCATTGGGTTATATATACTTCTGTGTACATATGTCTATTTCCGCTCCTCCTCGGTTCTTGTGAAAGCAATTTGAATGCAAGACCTCCACTTCCAAATGCAGCACATTTCTACATTTAATCTTTTCTTTAGTTACAATCCCTGAAATATCCATGCATTGTTCTGTTTTCTGCAAGAGCCTGGCATGCCCAGGTCAGTTCGATTTACATACTATTTCTAAGAAATGCTGGAAAGCGCCGTGAGGTTTTTTTTGTTTTTTTTTTTTAAAAAAATGTCCCTTACTTTCTTCGCTGCTACATACCTATGTCCTTCAGGGGATGTAGCCATTTAGATGTTTCAGTTCAATTACTGGATGATTATGTACTTCGGGCCCAAGGGGTGGTGAGGAAGAATAACACTCAGACCTACGGCTGTAATACGGAGCCTTTAAATAATAACCCTTTGAAGTTTTGTGTACTTTACCACGGGCCTGCAAACATGTGATTATAGAATTTGCTGTATTACATTGCAGTAGTGGGTGAAAAGGTTGAAAGGGAGAAATAATAGCTCTAAAGTGGATTTGAATCTAATGTAAATCCATTAAAACTCATTTTGAAACGTGGCATGTAAAGTGAGTTCTCAACACCAGGTGACTCCCTTGAGGGGTGTTTATGACATTGCTAAATCCGTTCAGTTCTGATAGCTTCAGAATTGGACAATCACTCATCATCTCTGCCAGTGTCTGAAGAAAGTCCATTTAGAATAAACTAGCAGCTTTACCAGGCGACTATGCTGATGTAACACTTTTTAAGACTGAAATATGAAGTAGATGAAAATTTGAGGGCTCCAATGTTTCACTTGCTTAAAGGAATGAAGCACGATGACAGTATGATCTTTATATTCTTTGGATTTTTGCCACTTTTGTTGGAGTATTGTATTCCTGAAAATTTTCCTTTTTAAAGAAATTGCACAGAGCTTAAAACCAAATTATCCTTTCCTTTGCAATTGCTTTGCAGGTTTATTTCTTCTTTATTTCAATAAGATTTCAGCAAAGGTAAGTTTGTACTGTTTTATTAGTAGCTATTAAAGCTACTACATGGGAGAGACCACATAGCCTTTTAGGACTGGTCTTGAAGAAGAGATGCAAGAGCCTTAAAATCCGTAGTGATCTCTCTAAGCCTATATACCTGTATTGTGATGTATTCAAAATCCATTGTATTTAATTCTTCTCACAGATATATTTAGCTGCATTTTTTTTTCAGCAGAACATCGCTGGTGTTTACATGTTTGAATGTATCTGTTCTCACAGAGGAAGATCTTGGTCTGTCTGTTTCCCAGGTTTGATTTCTGCTTCTGTGCCCTTATAAGTCTTGCTGTTCTGAAGCTGATGCAAACCACTGGAAATATGAGAGATCTGTGTACTGATGACATTAGTCTTGAATGAAATGACTTTATTTTTCCCCTTTTTTAATAGCATTTGGTGGGATATTCACTAATGTCTTCTGCAACATAACCTTGTTACAGATTTCTCTGGGTGGTTACAGGTAATAATGACACTAAACATAATCTGTCCTTAGCACGGATGCCACTAAAAATGCAGTTGCAATTAAGTAAAAAGGCATAAAAATATACACGTTATCTTGCATTAGACTAATCAAGGCATACTGCATCAGCTTCTGCCTGCGGTTTCCAAAGCCATCTCGAATTTGATCCTGTGATATTCTTTAAATAATATGGCAAGGGTCCTGGTTAGGAAACCTCCAAGGAGAAGCCAGTTCCCATGTGGAGTGTTCTCACAGCTCTGTAGGTGTCGGTCTCCTGGCTGATGCAGTATTGAGTTACTCTCCCAGCATGAAAGTAACGGGAAGTGGGATTTCACCATCTGTTCGCTGAAATGTAAAGCAGGGTCCTTTATTTTCTGTTCGTGTATCAAAATAGAATGCTAACCCCAATTTACTGGCCAGATATTAATCTAGATAATATGATTCTTCCAAATCTTTGTTTTCTCCTGCAGTTCTGATTGAATTTCTTCTCGTAATGCTTCTTGTGGCTCTGCACAGTTCCTCTTCATCAGTGTGTGTTGTCGTCTTACAGGTAGGTGGAGTGGACGCATTTGGGGGTGAAAGATGCTATTCTAATTAAAAGGTGATGTCATAGCTAGGTGAAAATATTGATGCTCAAAACTGGGTGCATTGTGAAAAAGGAGAACACTTTACAAGTCTAGATGATAGTGTTTGGTTGGACTCGATGATCCAATGGGTCCCTTCCAACCTGGTTGTTCTATGATTCTATGATTCTATGATGCAGGTTATCCAAGGTTAGTGTAATTTATGAAACGTGCTTCTTTGTCCAGCTGTCTTCATCAGCTTTGGGTTTTTTTTTTTTTTTTTTTTTTTTTTTTCCGACTAGTGATACAGCAAAACTGATTTTAGGATAGTTTAGCACCAAGAGATCAGAACTGCAAACACTGATGCGTGGCTAATGGACCTGCTTATTTTCAGACAACCAGCCTTAGAATGGGTGATAATGATAAAAGCTATAGACCTTCCCACTGAGGATGAGAAGTTCCAGTTAATCAGTTGTGAAGATCACTTTTTTTACCCTCTTCTCTTCAGTCTTGCCTAGTGACCTGCTGAATCAGACCTAGCGCAGTCAAAATATGTCTAATAAGTTTTCAACCTAATTACTATAGTTTTACCTCTTTTTTTTCATCTTCCCTGTAAAAAATACAAAATTTAGATTTGATGAGCTATGGCTAGGCTGTCAGGACTTTTATTGTTTTTATTTCCAAGTGAACTTCTTAATGTAAAAATGTGGAGGGGGTTTTAACTGCTAAAATTATTTGCTCTTTTTTAAAAAGAAGCATTTCTCAAACGAAATTGTTCAGGGGACAGTGGGCTGACCATCAGTAGAGCGTAATTCTGAACGAATTTAATATAGTGACAGTGCTTCTGTCCAGAGTGGTTGTGTCAGCATTGTCTGAAGATGGAGGTTAAAGCCTGACAGGTTCCTGACCAGGCTTGTCAGATTTAGGACACCTGCAGCTAAATGCCACGTGGTCACTTGAGGAAGGAAGGTTGGAGTCTGGTTGTCTGCAACCCATCTGCTCCTGTAGGAGTCCAGAGCTGATTCATTTGCTCGGAACAGCATACATTATGAAATCTTAAGGGCTGATGGGTTCCATTAGGCAAATACAGGCCAGCCTTCAAGGCCATGCAGGTGAAAGTCATCTCTCTTGCTACACACGACATCTTGTCAAAGCCTTCTTACAGTGTGTACAAACTGCAGGTTGTATTAGAGCTTGCCTGTGAAGCACTGATGTGGGTTGGTACTCATGCTTTCTACCCAAAGGATGACACACATGATCGTGAGAAACCAGACAGTGCTTGTGTGGTTCTGCTCTACTGGCCTCCAAGAATACCAGGGATGTGGGAAGGGAAAAGTTGGATGACTGTTCCTCACCACAACAGAGTTCATATGCAGCATTAGCAACTTGTGTCTTGCCTCTGGTTTTGTTCATGATATGAATACGACTACTGAACACAATCTATTGATTCCTTGGAGATGTTAAAGGCATGGGTGGACGAGGTGCTAAGGGTCATGGTTTAGTGTTTGATAGGAATGGTTGGACTCAAAGATCCAGTGGGTCTCTTCCAACCTGGTTCTTCTATGATTCTATGTGAGGAATCCAGAAAGCAGCATGCTGGAGATTGTGTATTCAGAAATATTACCCAAAGCTCCTGATCAGCAGATAGAGATTTAGCCGACAGAGTGTGTTTTCAGACGCAGTTCCTTACTCCCCAGGTATTTTTATAATCAGAATAAGTTGTGAAGTTCAGTCCGATATAATCTGGAAGATCCAATAACTAGGAGGAAGCAATTTCTTTCAAATAAATTCTACTAGTAGGTTGGTGTGTGCTAAATCAGTTTGGCAAACTATATTTACCTGCCAGCTGGCACTTCAGTTTACTTATACTGTGCTGTGTATCACCATGCTCCGAGTCTTAGGAGGAAGTTTTTCACACAGAGGGTCATCGGGCATTGGAATAGGCTGCCCAGGGAGGTGATTGATTCACCTTCCCTGGAGGTGTTTAAGACACGGGTAGATGAGGTCCTGAGGGTTTAGTGTTTGATAGGAGTAGTTGGACTTGATGATCCGATGGGTCTCTTCCAACCTGGTTGTTCTATGATTCTATGAGTCCCTTCACCTCTTGATATTCCTTTCAGAGGAGTTTGGATGCTCAAGACTTCATAGTGCTGAGCTCAAATATTAGTCCTGCCGAATTACTTGAAGTCATGAGGTTTTGTATTTTTGACTGGCAGGATGCATTGCTGTATCTTAGAAATGACCATCACTTTCCTATGTGGATAGACAGGCTGGGTCTTGTGCCATTTGCCACCATTCTGCAGATCATTGCTGTAAAATCCTGCAGGCTGCCTCTGTTCCTGTGCACGGCAGGAGAGTTGTAACTATATGGTCTTTAAGGTGTCTTCTAACACAAACCATTTAGAATCATAGAATCATAGAATAACCAGGTTGGAAGAGACCCATCGGATCATCGAGTCCAACCATTCCTATCAAACACTAAACCATGTCCCTCAGCACCTCATCCACCTGTGCCTTAAACACCTCCAGGGAAGGTGAATCAACCCCCTCCATGGGCAGCCTATTCCAATGCCCAATGACCCTTTCCGTGAAAAACCTCCTCCTAATCTCTAGCCTAAGTCTCCCCTGGTGGAGCTTGAGGCCATTCCCTCTTGTCCTGTCCCCTGTCACTTGGGAGAAGAGGCCAGCTCCCTCCTCTCTACAACCTCCTTTGATGACGATGATGATAATTTCTGCCGCTTTCACCTTCCTCTCTCCTCCTAGTAATGTGTTGAGGCATGCAAAGAAATTATAGAATCATAGAATCAGCAGGTTGGAAGAGACCCACCGGATCATCCAGTCCAACCGTTCCTATCAAACACTAAACCATATCCCTTAGCACCTTGTCCACCTGTGCCTCGTCCTCCATGGAAGGTGACTCAACCCCCTCCCTGGGCAGCCTCTGCCAGTGCCCAATGACCCTTTCTGTGATGGTTTAACCTGAGCAATTCTGAGTAGCAGCATTCTGTAAAAACTAACCTTCTTCAAGCCCTGGTTAGGCTTAGTTTATTGCTGCTCTGTTTCAACATGTAACATCTTATTTGTTGTCATGGAAGCACTGCTACAGGCTGAGTGTCAAGAACATCCTCTTCTCTCTCCTCTTCCCTGTCTCCAGCACAGAAAGGAGAACTGGCTCAGAGGCCCTGCAAGTCACCATTGTTCTGCAAGGGGTTTGGGAGTGTAGTGGGAAGGAAAGAAAAGTGATGGCAGGGGATTTTGATCTTGATAAAGGGGTGCAAAGTTTTATGTTTTCAGGTGACCTCTTCACTTCAGCTTAACCCTCTGTTCCTGTCAATACAAGAAGTCACACGTGAAAACGCTGCCCTTTGGCTTCAGGGTCTTTGACTTCTTATTGCTTATAAATGTGAAAAAGTTGTGTCGTAGATCCGTTCTGTTCATCCCATGTTCCAAGGGAAAGCTAGACCCGTTGTAGGCTGTGAGATTCATTAATGGCTTTTCTCACTCTTATAAGTCACTCCCTAAGCTTTTTAATTCTGGACTTCTTTTTTTTTTTTTTTTTTTCAATTTAGGCTGAAGTACTTTGGAAGCAATTTAAGCCAAACTGGAAAAAAGCCACTTTTATTCTGTAATGAGAAAAACTACCCAAGCCTCCTGTGGCAGGGAAATTTCCTAATGCTACCAGTGTAAATATAATGGTTTAACTGGAAAATTCTCACAGGAAAGAAGCTTTAAGTTTATTAATGTGCAAGTGCTGTCTCTACAAAACACTGCAGGCTCAGACACTGCCCACAATTGGTATATTACTTGGCAATCCAAGGTCAAACACACTCAGCATGTTTGCAATGGGCATGCTGTATTAATAATTATATATAGTAGTATCTGAGTGTGTAGCATGATGATAAAATGTGGTTCAAGGATGCACTGTCTAGCACATTTCTTTTCTCAGTCATGTGTATCTTTATGTTCAAGGGAGAGTTGTATTCTTAGCTGTCTCTGAAGTGCTTTCTTGCTGAAGTTTGTAGCATTTAGTATTAACTGTCTCTACTATTTCTCATCGCTACTTTTCGTGGCGGGATGAGGTGAAAAATTAGATAGCTTTGCTCTAAAAAAGGCAGCAGGTCTAGACTTAACGTTGCATAGGGATCCTCCGCCCGAGTTTTGGGGGTTGGCGAGTGTCACATTTCACATTTTTTAACTGTGCTTTGACAACCGGGAATCTGGAAAAGTACAAAGAAGAAATAGGACCGAGGAACGACTAAGAACAGTCTAATGATCAGCAGCCATCAAAAGTGTAAGAGTAGCACAAAAAAGAATTGCAGCTTGGAGATCCACTGTGAGAAAGTAGCGATAGGAGAATAATTGTTATTAGCAAGAGCAAACTGCAGGGATTTTGAAAGCTTGGACAGAGAGGGGCAAAAAAGGAAAGTCTGGAAGGCCTGTTTGCCTGTTAGGAAACAAAAAGGGATCCATATGGGTAAAGCTCAAAAGGGCTCTGTGCTGGGAGATAGGAGTGTGCCTGAGTGATGTTTGGAAACCTCTCTGACCTCTCGTGAAAATCATGGAATGAGGCTGAGTTTGTCTGGAAGGAAAGGAGGTTTCGTACTGGACAGCTGAAGTATTCAATGTAAAGGCTTCATCAGTTCAAAAACTGGAGAGTCAGGGAGAAGAAGGAGAGATAAGGAAGGAAGAGTAAAGAGTTTGAATGAATTGTGGTGGTGAGTGCTCTTTCCCTGGTGTTGCATAACTCTCTGCAGCTCCCTGAGAGGAGATTGTGGAGAGGAGGGAGCTGGGGTCTTCTGCCAAGGGACAGGGGACAGGCCGAGAGGGAATGACCTCAGGCTCCACCAGGGAGGGTCAGGATGGACGTTGGGAAAAAATCTTTCATGGAAAGGGTGATTGGGCACTGCAACTGCCCAGGGAGGGGGTTGAGGTGCCTTCCCTGGAGGGGTTTAAGGGACGGGTGGATGGGGAGCTGAGGGGCATGGGTTAGTGATTGATGGGAATGGTTGGACTCGATGATCTGGTGGGTGTCTTCCAACCTGCTTGTTCTATGATTCTATGATTCCATGAAAAGCTGGAGAGCCAGGGAGAAGAAGGAGAGATAAGGAAGGAAGCCCGAGTAAAGAGTTTGAATGAAATGTGGTGGTGAGTGCCCTTTCCCTGGTGTTGCATAAGACAAGGAGAGGAGTGAAGAGGAAAACTTTGCCTGGGGGAAAAGTAATGGTTGTTTCTTGCTGCTGGTGGGTTTTATCCCACTTCAGTCTTCCTAAGAGAAGTAACTACATCAAATTTGTACTGCAGCAGCAATCCAGGTCCAGGGCCCTGGGTGTGCTGGTCGCTGTAAAAAACACCGAGAAACAGCAGGTACCATCTCATTTAAGGCGAGAAATAACAAATGGGTGTAAACGCCACCAGAACCAGAGGAGAAGGTGGTACAACTTCATGGGCTACCCATGTACGTAAACTGAGCGCTTGTGAGTCATTTAAGTTTTAAAGGGATTATAATAGATGTGTCGCAGTCTTTACTGACCATCCACCTAGCTGCCTTCAGTTGGTAACTTCACTATTGATATCTGGGCATCTTTTTAAGTGAGCACTTAAGGTTGAGTATCAAGGGAAGGTATTTATAGTTTCAGCAGAGTGGGTTGATAGCTATTCCAGCCCCAGATGGGAATTGGGTTACATGACAGATCAGGCTGCCTTCCAATTTTATCCAATGCTAGCGATAAGGGGAGGGGGAGAGGGAGGACAGCTGCAACCATATAGTCCTTCTAGGGTTAAAGATCCTAATGCTTTACAGAGAATGTCTAAAGGAAAATTTCTTTCTGAAATAATTTATGGAAATGCCGTGCTCCCTTTGAAGGTTCCATGTCACTGCATGGCACTACGCAATGTTCTCTTTCTTCACCTGTCAGGCAAGGACCACCTCGAAGAGTCTCACTGCTGATTACTAGTTAATTGTCATTAATAAGTGACAACTGACATTATGGGGGCTTAATGCAGAGAGAACAGAAAAGAGCCACAGATATTCTAATGAGCTGACTCCTACGTGCCCTCTATTGTTGTCGAAAATGAGGAGCTGTCGTCATTGTTCAGGAGATGGGCTTCAATTGCTCTGGAAAAATATTCTCTTTTAATTTCTTTATGCATAGATAATTCCTGGTGCACTCTCTCTCCCTCTCTCCGTCTGTCTCTCTTGCTCTTTCTTTTTTTCTCATATACACACAGAGACACACATCCCTTTCTATGAACACAGTGAAAACTTCCACTGATGATACACAGTACATGTTAAAACACAGTAAACCTTTGTTAGTACTTTGATTTAGATACACACGTGTGCAAATACATGTACACGCGCACACACGCACACACTGACTATCTACACATAACTACAAATCCCAGGATGTTTATTTTATTTTAAGATCCAGGAAAGGGATGGGCATGGACAACTTCACTAAGAAAAGGAACCAAAAGGAGATGGTCAAGAGTCTATGAACTGATGTGTCAAATTAGGATCTGGGGAGTCCTGTTCTGACCCCAGTGCAAGGAATTTTGAAATGATGGCAATGAGTGCACACAGATTTCAGATACAGGCACCTAAAATTAGGTCTTTGCTCTTATCTTAAATAGTAGCTTAATGACTTCAAGATTTTCAAAACTGTCAAGCAGACAGGAGCTCCCTGGGAGGCGGTGGTGGCTGCAGATGCTCAACACTGTCTGCTGAAAGTCAAACCCATTCTTTGCACACTTTCTGGGAATCTCAGCCAGCAGAGGGCCAGAAATTTGGTGATGGGTGGGGGGTGGTGGTATAATTAGGCATTAAATTCCTGGTTGCATTTCCTGGGGTTTTTAGAAAGTTAGGAGTTCTGCTTACACCAGACAGGTCTGATCAAACAAACTGACTTCTGTGTAGTGCTAGATAAAATGTATATAAAATGTATATCATTATAGAAAAGACTCTTACTTTTCCTGTTTGCGATAAGCAGGGTTGATGATGGTGCTGCTGTCAACCACCAGCAAGGACCTCTCCAAAAGTCAGGAAATTCTGTGTGATTCTTGAGGTAAAATTTTGTGGGAAACAAACTAAAGCCAGAGGTGGTATTACGATGACGCCAGCTTCTCCTACCAGTTTTGAAGCAACTCAATCACGTGCATCAAATGTCTAAGTATGGTTGGTACTTGAGATCTAAAGAGGAATTTTCTATTTTAAACTAATAAATATCCAAGAGTTTCCATTCTGCAATGATAAATTACATGTCTGTATTGCTCTCTAACATTTAAAGCTGTGTGGATTAGAAGAGCTGTGGCTTATCCAGTGTCTTTCGTCTATCGGCACAAAGGTGCAAGGCCATAATTTTAAGGCGAATTTCATTCCCATTGCATAGCTCAAGTTTACAACTCAAGATTCACAGGGAAGAAAATGAAAATGAGATGCCTCTCATATTGTGCTCGAAGCAAAGACATTCATTAGCATTCTCTGTCTTACTGCCTGCCAAGGCCCAAACAAAAGATACAGTCTGGAACAATGGCCTGAAATGAGGAATACGACCAAAGCAGCCGTGCAGGAAACTTGCCATTTCCCATGGTTCAGGAACCTGGAGCCAATATACAGTGCTCTGAGTACGTGTGTGGAAGTGGTAAACTCCTCAAATGACTGTCCATCATCTTCCCAGTGGAGTCAGTGGACACCAAACCTTGGATTGCTATAGTGCAGTGTGACGGGCTGGCATTCCCAGCTCGGTGTGTGACTTTGGATATGACCTCTCGGTGGCTGAACTTACCTGTCTTTTAAAGAGATGAGATAATAGAATAGGCTAGAGATTAGGAGGAAGTTTATCACACAGAGGGTGATTGGGCATTGGAATAGGCTGCCCAGGGAGGTGGTTGATTCACCTTCCCTGGAGGAGTGGTTGGACTCAATGATCCGATGGGTCTCTTCCAACCTGATTGTTCTATGATTCTATGATAGTACCTGCTTGGTAGGGAAGACACATCCTGTAATCTGTGTTGAAAGAGTTTGTAATACCACATAGAAAGCATTTCTTAACATTGCTGGTATCTTTTTGGTTACTGAACTGTCTTAAAAATATACTTTTGGAGAAGGCAGTTGAAGAGATCACAGTCCAAGCAATTTTGGTTCCTGAGGCAAGAGGTCAGCTTGATGCTCTCTATGATTCTCCTCTTCTTACCCTCCGGGTTAAGTAGCTCCCCATGGCCCAGTAGTAAGCTTGGTCTAGGGTCACAGCTGCCAGGAGAATTTCATATCCAAATCCATCACACCAGTTTTTACTGTCTTCATAATTCTTCCCCTTCTTACTTCTTTTCTAGCTGCAGCAAAACCGTTTTGGCAGCTTCTGTA
The DNA here is from genome assembly GCA_033558105.1 of Coccyzus lansbergi. Taxonomy (NCBI): domain Eukaryota; kingdom Metazoa; phylum Chordata; class Aves; order Cuculiformes; family Coccyzidae; genus Coccyzus; species Coccyzus lansbergi. The sequence continues at coordinate 618,156 of JAUMJK010000788.1, read as the reverse complement.
ACTTCTCCAGGGAGGTGGTTGATTCACCTTCCCTGGAGGTGTTTAAGGCACGGGTAGATGAGGTCCTGAGGGACATTGTTTAGGGTTTGATGGGAACGGTTGGACTCGATGACCCAGTGGGTCCCTTCCAACCTGGTTGTTCTATGATTCTATGATTCTCTACCATCCATGTCCCAGCAAATCTGATCTTAGATACTGGTGATATCAGCAGAAGTTAGTATGTTGAGTGGAGGAGGTAAAATTTGGGGTCCTAGTTGGACTGGGTGCCTTATTGCTTTTAATACCATTGATCTTATTAAGGCTACTGGAATGAGGCAAAAATTGACGGTGTTGTTCCTGAAGTGGAGTTGTTTTCTCCTTCAACAGAAGTCCTGTGGCATTAAATGGAACAATTGCTCTCCTGCCCTAAGTGCTCTTTCACTCTCGTTAACCTTATTTTCATTGTGTATGTGTACTAGAGGCTGTCACTCAGGACCTTTTAGACATTTTAGCAAACTCTTTCAAATGACTGAGGCTTTGGCTGTGATATACTTCTTTAAACAATTTGCAGTCATTAAAATGACATCAGACTATCTCCAGCTCTGGCATTCTTTCCAGCCACTGTCTCTCAGATGTCTATGTGGGATGAGGGTAAAACTGGGTCTGTAATGATGGATGTCCCTTGCAGAAAGTGGTTTAGAATAACCCAGGATACACAACAAAGCCAGAACTGGAGATAGTCTTATCTTGCTTTTAGAGCTGTAAATTATTTAAGGGAGAGCTTCAGCTCCAGGAAACTGAGGTTACAGCAAATATTAAGCTTCCTGTATGGCTATTTTTCTTGTGTCAGGTGATGTGGTAGGGTTTATTCACAGGCATTCAGAGGCTGTGGAAATAACCAGCAAACGAGGAAAATGTTTAATTTTCTTTTCCTCTTTCTCATGTCAGATTTCTAGAGAACTAAGGCTCGAGGTTCAGGGCCCTTTGTGTCGAATTCAGATGGGTCTTCTTGATGGCTGGAGAGCATTGCACTAAACTAATTGATGCACTGTCAATAGATACTATTATGGGTTCAAAAATGCTCCCAAGTAGTAATATATCATTTATCATTTAGGAGGAAGTTTTTCACATAGAGGGTCATTGGGCATTGGAATAGGCTGCCCAGGGAGATGGTTGATTCACCTTTCCTGGAGGTGTTTAAGGGACGGGTAGATGAGGTCCTGAGGGACATGGTTTAGTGTTTGATAGGAGTGGTTGGACTTGATGATCCGATGGGTCTCTTCCAACCTGGTTGTTCTATGATTCTATGATTCTATGATCTAATCAAATGCAAGATGCTCCAATCCAGTGAGTGTTAATAAATAACTAGCTCAAGAGACAATGTGATGAAGTTGCAATGCATGTAGTGCTCAGTATCTCCTGTCTCAGTAGAGCCAGTATATAGCTCAGTAGCCAGTCTACCTTGCTCCAGTTGGCGTCGAAAGCTTAAGCGTGCTCCCTTCTTTCCTCACACATCCTTGCGTGGTACATAAAATATTCATGAAAACAAGCTGGGATAACAAATACCTGTATACACTGTTCATACTTAAGAGGAAATTTCTGAATTATCTTGGAGGAGGCTGCTTTGAGTGAGAGCAGGAGGGTAGAGGGTGCCTCCTGAGTGTCCTCCATGGATAGCATCAGTGGAGAAGGGGGTCCTTCCACGGGGCAGGACAACAGCGATTTTAGCCCCTCTGAAATCCATACCTCTCCACTGCCTATCCTGGCAGCTCTAAAGGTAGACTTTCCCTCTCCTCCTTCCCCGAGGCAGTGGTGAAACCTCCAAGGACACATGCAGCCAGTCAACGAGTAATAGACACCTGCCATCTCTCACGGATCTATGCCTCTGGGATTCTTCAGTTACCACAGGGGATCCCTGATCTGTAAAGGAAGCACAAAATCCTGCCCCTTTTACTAATGAAGTCAGGGACAAGGAGGAAGGAGAAAAAAGCAGGAGATTTGATTGTTCATATCAAAGCATTAATTTCTTCAAATTTGGGGTGGAAATAGTGAGGCGTTTGTTCCGGTAACAACTCTCGCCTTTGGTTTCTTTTTAACATTATGCTGATGATAAGTAGGTAAAAATACTCATTTGTGGAAAAGCATTTTTTTTTTTTTGCGTAGTACATATAACAGTATCAGGAGATGGGGGTAGAATTTCAAAGTGGTACTTTTCTTTGGTTCCTTCCCTTTCAATAGCTGTTGTTTTGATTACTCTGTGCCTTAGGCTATCATTAGAATCTTTTTGTGTGTGGAAGTATTAAGTCCATAAATATGAAAATAAGCCTGTAATTGACCCATGGACTGAATTTATTTCCATTATATTCTTCTGCTAGTATAAAAAGCACAAACTGGAAGAGTGATATTTATATGTGGATGAAGCTCCCCAGCTCTGATAGTATATCATAGATTTGATAACAAGGTTATGCTCTTAAAGGGACGACTCAGCTAGACAGGGTGGGGAAAACAGGTGTCTTCTTTTAGTTTTGAAAGCAAAACTGGGTAGCCATAAAATACACGCACAGCACACACCGTTATTTTGATTAATCGGACTGCTAGAGAACAGCTCATGATGAAAGCTGATCAGCATGTCCCAATCAGTCTCACTAGGTTTCTCCGCAAACACCTGGAGAAAGGCAGCCAGTGGATGGTACTTCGGAGGCAAGAGGAGCCAAGTGATCTACTGCTGAAAACACCAGGGTTACCACACCTGCTCGTGTGCTTTAATGGAGCTTTATGGTATGCGAGGAGGTTTCTCAGTTAAATGGGACATAAAGCTCAACTGCCTTCTGGGAGGTCTGTATATGCTGTTGCTGTGCCCTATGCATCATGTGTAATATTCCAGTTGTTGCCTCTGTTTGTGGCCACAGCTGTACTTCTGCTGAGCTTCTACATAAAGTTTTCCAGGGTTGCTGTTGTTCTTTTTTTTTTTTTTTTTCTTCTTCTTTCCTTCTGGATTTTTCCACCTTCCTGCTGTGTGAAGGGACCATATGGCACAGCTATTACATCAGGACCTGCCGGCAATTCCCATTCAGGTTGTACACCGGAGCAGGGCTGCACATTGAAGAAGGAAGTGAAGGAGGGAGGCAAGAATGTGGGCGAGATTACTTCCAAGAACAAAATCTCTGGATACTCAGGGCTTCTGTCATGACACAGCCAACTTCCCCCCTGCTTCCATGAGCTCTGTTACTGTCTTTTGCAGTCTCAGATAGTATTAGTATTTGATAGGAATGGTTTGACTCAGTGATCCGATGGGTCTTTTCCAACCTAGTGATTCTATGATTCTATGGGTTGCTGGTATGGTTGCTTAGCCCTCTATTCTTCATCAGCACTGGCTTTGCAGGAGGATCACAGCTTGCAAGGTCCTCTGCATCACACTTTTGCTCAAGGGAATTACTCTCTCTAGGCAGCCCCCTCTGGCTTTTATTTGGAAGGTGTACATCCTTCAGGATGAACAGACCCTATGAGGAGCGGCTGAGAGAGCTGGGGTTGCTTAGCCTAGAGAAGAGGAGGCTGAGCGGAGACCTCATTACTCTCTACAATTACCTGAAAGGAGGTTGTAGAGAGGAGGGAGCTGGGCTCTTCTCCCAAGTGCCAGGGGACAGGACAAGAGGGAATGGCCTCAAGCTCCGCCAGGGGAGATTTAGGCTAGAGATTAGGAGGAAGTTTTTCACGGAAAGGGTCATTGGGCATTGGAATAGGCTGCGCAGGGAGGTGGTTGAGTCACCTTCCCTGGAGGTGTTTAAGGGACGGGTGGACGAGGTGCTGAGGGACATGGTTTAGTGTTTGATAGGAATGGTTGGACTTGATGATCCGATGGGTCTCTTCCAACCTGGTTGTTCTATGATTCTATGATCCTGGAATGGCACAGGAGGTATATGCCTATTCCTAGATAATCCCACTCTCCTTCCCAAGTCTACCTCTTCCTCTTTTCCTCATGTGCTGGGGACTAGCCATTAATATAGGCCAAAGGGAATCATATGATTAAACAAAGTATGATTAAACAGAGTACGATTGAGGTTTTTGTTTGTCTGACTTGCAGCAAAATTTATATCAATGGGCTTAAAAAAATGAAATGGTCTTTCAACAGCCTTCCCATTTGTTTGTTCTAGTGGCTCTAGTGACCATTATTAGCACTGCTTTGAACTAACGTCCAATTGTCCTGTTGTAGTTTAAGAAATATGAGGGGCTGTGGAACCAATTCCAAACAAGATTATGAGTACCTAACACATCTAATTAAAAAGAAGGAAATGAAACGGTGGCAAATAAAATTGATATCTGATCTCTTGCCAGGGCTGCTAAAAGCAGTCAGGAGGCTTGGTCATAGAATCATAGAATCATAGAACAACCAGGTTGGAAGAGACCCATTGGATTATCAAGTCCAACCATTCCTATCAAACAATAAACCATGTCCCTAAGTACCTCATCTACCTGTGCCTTAAACCCCTCCAGGGAAGGTGACTCAACCACCTCCCTGGGCAGCCTATTCCAATGCCCAATGACCCTCTGTATGAAAAACTTCCTCCTAATCTCCAGCCTAAATCTCCCCTGGCGGAACTTGAGGCCATTCCCTCTTGTCCTGTCCTCTGTCACTTGGGAGAAGAAGCTCCCAAGTTCTCATGAAGCTCTTCCTCCATCATGCATGAGGTCTCTGTGGAACAGGTTGCAGGGACGACCCTACAAAAATTGTCTGGAGCACCAATTACCTCCTTGTCCATTGTTTCCCTCTGTGCGAGGCCTCTTTGCTGTTACGTGGGACCTCATTACTTCACAGGGTGGAGAGCCTGCGTGTAATAAGTTATGCTTTCTCTCCATGGATGTATTTCATTCACAAACGATGTCCAGCCAGTACTGAGAGGGAGGAGCACCTTCTGCGTTGCTGATTTATTGCACTTCTTGGCATATGAAGAAAAAGAAGATTATAAAATTGGCCAGATATTGTCAATATGTCTGTTTTTTCTGAAATGCTATGTGGTATTATGACCGAGTTTAAAGACACCACTGCTGCACGCTATGAAACTAGAGCAGAACACCTGACTTCATGGTTGGAAACACATTAATCATCTGCCAAGTGGGCTTCAACCTCACCCATCAGCGACCCAAGCACTAGAGACCTCTCACCTACACTTCAGGTCAGGGTGTGGTATAAAAATATAGGATTCAAACTATTGTTCAACTCATACTCCTTCTGCAGTGGTCTTAGTTCATAGATTCATAGAACAATCAGGTTGGAAGAGACCCACCGGATCATTGAGTCCAACCATTCCTATCAAATTAGTTCATAATACAGGAGTCCTGACTGGATGCTTGTTTGGACACAGTGCAGCCAACGTCACTAGCAAAACATCATAGGGGTAGGAGGTAGAAAAAGACACCAAAAAAAAGTATCTGTTACCAGCAAAATCAGTGGAGACCAGACACACCTGGTGTTGGCTACAACTGAGAGAAAATAAGTGCACAAAGACATAGAATCATAGAATCACCAGGTTGGAAAAGACCCATTGGATAGAGAAGAGCAACGAAGCTGGTGAAGGAGCTGGAGAACAGGCCCTACGAGGAGCTGGAGGTGTTTAGTCTGGAGAAGAGGAGGTTGAAGGGAGACCTCATTACTCTCTACAACTCCCTGAAAGGAGGTTGTGGAGAGGAGGGAGCTGGACTCTTCTCCCAAGTGACTAGGGAATGGCCTCAAGCTCTGCCAGGTGAAGTTCAGGCTGGACATTAGGAAAAAATTTTTCATGGAAAGGGTCATTGGGCACTAGCAGAGGCTGCCCAGGGAGGTGGTTGAGTCACCTTCCCTGGAGGGGTTTAAGGCGTGAATGGACGAGGTGTTTAGCGACATGGTTTAGTGACCGATGGGAATGGTTGGACTTGATGATCCGGTGGGTCTTTTACATGGTAGGTCTCCAACACTTCAACCACAGTGAAGAGGGTGGCACATTTCTGGGTAGGGAGAGATTGAAGCATGGGAAGGCTAACCTGCAGTCAGCAGTAGGGAAAGGTCAGGAGCATCACGGATATTGTGCTGCAGTCCTTACCAGGGAGAAGGGATATGCCCTCCCTGGCACTGATACAACCTAAGTGGTTGTATCAGTGGCATGATGAGAGGAGAAGACACAAGCGAAAGGTTTTCTGGGCCACTCTCTCTTTCTCCTTCGGGACTGCTGATGGAGAAGAAGAGTGGGAGCAGGAGTGGTCTGCAGATAGTTAGCTTTCTACTGCAAGGGGCACATTCTTAGCACTGACTGGAAGAAGTAGCCACACAACTCCCATTAACAATAACGCAATTGCATGTGTGAGTTCCTATTCACTGTACTGAAAATTTACCCCTAAGGGTCCACATAAATTTGAGCTGTTGACCATATGAAATGTTCTTTTATGGGCAATAAGGACACTGAGAGGCAGCTACATGTTTTCCTAAGCTCTGGCCACATACCAGTATTTGTCTGCATAAATCTTCAATTTTTTCGTCCCAGATTTTCCATACAATGTTCATTGCTTTTAGAGCACAGGCAAAAAAAAAATGGTTTTAACAACAGCATACTTTGTTATTAAATTAGGCCTTGGAACTATAATTCCCTATCTCTGTATTTTGATGAGAAACCCTCTACAATGTTATCAAACTAATATATTGTAGCAAATTCTATATCTGCTGCCTGTGCCACATATAATATGAACTGTATGAGAAAAAGCTAACTTCCTAAAGGAATTTTTTTTCTCCCTGTCTCTATTTCTTACTAAGAAACAAACAGCTTACTGGTAGGTCGCGTATTCATGCTGCTGAATCTTACCTTTTATTTGATTATGTAAATAGAGAGGGACTGTACAGTGGTACATCTTGGCAAAATTTAATTTCTAGTTTACGCCTAAAAGTGCCTCCCCTCCCAAAGAGATTAGCAATTGTCAGTAATGCTGTGAATTCCGACTCCCTCCATTTCTCTCCTACTTTCTTCCTTTCCTTTTCTCTCCCCCCACTACCTCTCCCCCCTCCCCTTGCAGTGTTATCAGGCTGTCTTTCAAATAACTAGAGCAAAGAGTTTTGCAGGGGAGGCCTATATCCTCTCAGCAGACATGTTCAGCATTTTGAACTCTACAATCGTAAACAATGGACATGCATATATTTTAAAAAGAAACTCGGAGTAATTTATCTTAATTTAAAACTGACTATTCCCGCTCAGGCTTTCTCTTTTTTCTCTTGGAATACTACACGCATAAATCCTCAGACAATCTCCTGGTAATTCATATTAATACACTTGGGGAAATGGTTAGGATTCAAAACAAATGTTCTCACAAATGTAGTTATCTCATCCTCCTCGTTTTCTAGATCCCCAAATCCTGCTGGTTTAACTCTTTAACACTGGGAAGCAGGCATGGATTTTCCTTACAACGCTCAGACCCTGAGCAGGGAGTCACCAGCCTGTGTGTCCCTGAATCATAGAATCACAGAACAATCAGGTTGGAAGAGACCCATCGGATCATCGAGTCCAACCATTCCTATCAAACAATAAACCATGTCCCTCAGGACCTCATCTACCCGTGCCTTAAACACCTCCAGGGAAGGTGAATCAACCACCTCCCTGGGCAGCCTATTCCAATGCCCAATGACCCTCTGTGTGAAAAACTTCCTCCTAACAGCTCCACCAACAGGACTCACAGAGGTGCCTGTGGGCACTCGAGTTCCCTGTGAGGCAGGTGCATGGAGGGAGCCAGAGTGGCAGAAGTAGGGATTCACAAGACTAGTAGATTCACTTGTTTTATGGGGTTATTACCTTTCCTTCCCCGAGGCTGGAGTATAGTAGTAGCAGAGGAGTCAGGAAGCCTAAACCCATACTGCATGTAGGCTGATGTGCTACAAGAACAACTCTCATTTTTTGCTTGCCTAATACCTCTCTTGTTTTCTGTAGTGGCTATTCTATTTTCTCACTTGTCTTCCTCAGAAGGAAAATCATAGAATCCTAGAATCATAGAACAACCAGGTTGGAAGAGACCCATCAGATCATCGAGTCCAACCATTCCTATCAAACACTAAACCATGTCCCTCAGCACCTCGTCTACCTGTGCCTTAAACACCTCCAGGGAAGGTGAATCAACCACATACCTGGGCAGCCTATTCCAATGCCCAATGACCCTCTGTGTGAAAAACTTCCTCCTAATGTCCAGCCTAAATCTCTCCCCTGGCAGAGCTTGAGGCCATTCCCTCTCATCCTGTTCCCTGTCCCTTGGGAGAAGAGCCCAGCTCCCTCCTCTCTACAACCTCCTTTCAGGTAGTTGTAGAGAGTAATGAGGTCTCCTCTCAGCCTCCTCTTCTCTAGGCCCAACACCCCCAGCTCTCTCAGACTCTCCTCATAGGGCCTGTTCTCCAGCCCCTTCATGCAGAATAGGTTTCTCCTTGTTAAGGTAACTTGTGGTGTGTCACATAAGCCTGACCACAAGCCCATGAACAACAACTAGGGTAGCTGTTTCATCCTGGACCTGGAAGGGTGTTTGGGAAAACCGTAATCCTGCCTTTATTTCTTTAGCTCCCCCTTCAGGAAAAAACAGACCACCAAATATCATGTTCTGTAACAGTGCATCAACGAGGTGTGCACACAATCTCGTTCTGTGTAAGTCCTTTTACTTGAAACTTTAATTGAAAAATAGGTCTCTGAAGAAATCCCCAACTGCAGAGTCTGCCCAATTACAGGGACTAACAGTTGCAATGGAAAGGTGTTAATGTTAGCTGCCGTCCGCGTGACATGTGGAATATGCTTCAGATTTAACATCAGCATTCAAGGCCATGATTATATTTTGATGCTCCAAGCAGGAGATTTTATGCATTTAACATCAATTTTATGCATTATAGATCTTGCTGTACCTGGGCGTGAAAGTAACCATATGACTTTGTTATTCATCCTGCATTAACTGTGAACAAAATGTTTGCATCAACTATTCACACAGTGGCTGCTTTTGCTATGTGTCTCTAGGTGGCAACTAAGTGACTCAGTGTCTTATTTGATTGGCTTTTAGGCAGAAGGCTTCACAGGTACTACAAGCCACAAAGAGAAAATGCTTGGTTTGGTAGCTGTGTTGACTCACTGACAAGACCCTCCGTTACTGCTCACATCAGTGTGGTGCAGGCAGGTTCATTTGTGATCTCTTCTTTGCCTCTTGAGCAAAATGAAGCTAACATGCTGAGAGCTGTCTTCAGCTAGTCACACTTTGGCATGTATGTGTGGGTTTTTCTGGTCATAAAATTTTGAGCGGTGTAGAGCAGCGAGCGTGTTAGAATGATACCTGATAACAATGCTGCATCTTTACGATGGTGTGTCAGGGTCTGATATATCCTCCTGCTTTCCTTTCTCTTCCTCAAAATTTTTTTAACTTGCAGACAAAACACTGATTTTTAGTGTAGAGGTTGGGGGGCAACTACTCAGGCTGTGACAGGAGCAATGTTGTACCTCGAATTAAAGCAGTCATAGCAACATAGAATCACAGAACCACAGAACAACCAGGTTGGAAGGGACCCACCGGATCATCGAGTCCAACCATTCCTATCAAATACTAAACCATGTCCCTCAGGACGTCATCCACCTGTGCCTTAAACATCTCCAGGGAAGGTGAATCAACACCTCCCTGGGCAGCCTATACCAATGCCCAATGACCCTCTGTGTGATAAACTTCCTCCTAATCTCCAGCCTAAATCTCCCCTGGTGGAGCTTGAGGCCATTCCCTCTTGTCCTGTCCCCTGGCACTTGGGAGAAGAGGCCATTACACTCCTCTCCACAACCTCCTTTCAGGTAGTTGTGGAGAGTAATGAGGTCTCCTCTCAGCCTCCTCTTCTCCAGGATAAACACAGTCAACTCTCACAGACGCTCCTCATAGGGCCTGTTCTCCAGCCCCTTCACCAGCTTTGTGGCTCTTCTCTGGACTCTCTCCAGAGCCTCAACATCCTTCTTGTGCTGAGGGGCCCACAACTGAACACAGGATTCCAGGAGCGGCCTCACCAGTGCTGAGGAAAGAGGGAGAATAACCTCCCTGGACCTGCTGGTCACACCATTTCTGATCCAAGCCAGGATGCCATTGGCCTTCTTGGCCACCTGGGCACACTGCTGGCTCATGTTCAGTCGGCTGTTGACCAACACCCCCAGGTCCCTCTCCTCCTGGCAGTTTTCTAGACAGGCTTCTCCTAGTCTGTAGCTCTGCATAGGGTTGTTGTGCCCCAAGTGTAGGACCCGGCATGAGACCTTCCCAAAGTAACCATAGGCATCTTTTTTTTTTTCCTGTTTTTCTATTTCCAGGCCAGTTGGTATGCTTAAAAAAAAATAAATTGTGAACTATTTAATCATCAAAACCTGCACGTGCACAGCATCTCCCACCTTTACCCCTTCACCCCCCAAATTTCATGAGAAGTTTTAACAGGAGTGTTTAGAAAGCCCCTTCACAACAGCTCCAAACTAGCTCTTACAGTATTGATGTTGTTTTATACAGTCAGCTGTAGGTCATAGTCAAAAAGAAGGTTTTAGGGCATGATACGAAAACAGGACGCGACTGAGTGATTTAGAAGGAAAAAGGGAGTAACTCTTAGGAAATGGCACAACAGTGCTCTAGGAGCAAAAGGAGGCAAAGACTGGGACTGAAGGTGAAGTCCAGAGCAGCAGAAAAATGAGTGGGTGGGAAGGTAGGTGCATTCTTGATCAGAAGGATTGTGAAAACACTGACTGTAGTCAGTTTGGGGCTACAAAGATTGTTTTTCAAAGCTGCTCATTCTGTGAAGAAAATCAGTTGCCACAATGCACAGGCTGCCTGCTAGACTGATGAGTGGAAAATAGCTCAGTGATGGTGATGCAGGATCACAGAAATAACCTTACTTCCCTCCGTGGGTAAAAAGACTGTATTCAGGTGCAATCACAGGTTAGGGAGTGAGTAAATTGGGTTATCCCTCAGCTCTGCTGTTTATTTCTGTGAAACTCAGTGGTTTCTCACTCTTCCCTACACATGATAAGCAAAAGCCTCTGTTGCTTGTGCTCTGGCTGAACCTTTTCTGTTTTAATGGGTGCTCCTTGAATCCTGTGTTCAGTTCTGGGCCCCTTACCACAAGAAGGATGTTGAGGCTCTGGAGTGAGTCCAGAGAAGAGCCACGAAGCTGGTGAAGGGACTGGAGAACAGGCCTTATGAGGAGTGGTTGAGAGAGCTGGGGGTGTTTAGCCTGGAGAAGAGGAGGCTGAGAGGAGACCTCATTACTCTCTACAACTACCTGAAAGGAGGTTGTGGAGAGGAGGGAGCTGGGCTCTTCTCCCAAGTGACAGGGGCCAGGACAAGAGGGAATGGCCTCAAGCTCCGCCAGAGGAAATTTAGGCTGGAGATTAGGAGGAAGTTTTTCACACAGAGGGTCATTGGTCACTGGCAGAGGCTGCCCAGGGAGGTGGTTGAGTCACCTTCCCTGGAGGTGTTTAAGGCACAGGTAGATGATGTCCTGAGGGACATGGTTTAGTGTTTGATAGGAATGGTTGGACTCGATGATCTGATGGGTCCCTTCCAACCTGGTTGTTCTATGATTCTGTGATTCTAAGATTAATGTTCTGCCCCACACTACCTCAGGTCCATTTGTGAGGATCAGAGCTTTCTTTAGGGTTAGGAAGGCATGAAATAAAGAACATTGGCTGAACCTTTTTGGCAAGGTGAGTCTCATGGGCAAAAGGACAACGTGGAAGTCACCTTAGACACAGTCCTTCCACCCTCTTTCATGTATGCTTGAAAATATTCGTGATTAATGTGTTCCTCTGTTGACCCCTTTTCCTAGGAGATGAGTGAGAATACTTCTCTCAGAGGGAAGTGACAAAGAAGACTGTTTGAATTTCATAGAATCATAGAACAACCAGGTTGGAAGGGACCCACCAGATCATCAAGTCCAACCATTCCTATCAAATACTAAACCATGTCCCTCAGGACCTCATCCACCCGTCCCTTAAACACCTCCAGGGAAGGTGAATCAACCACCTCCCTGGGCAGCCTATTCCAATGCCCAGTGATCCTCTGTGTGAAAAAACTTCCTCCTAATCTCTAGCCTAAATCTCCCCTGGCGGAGCTTGAGGCCATTCCCTCTTGTCCTGTCCCTTGTCACTTGGGAGAAGAGCCCAGCTCCCTCCTCTCTACAACCTCCTTTCAGGTAGTTGTAGAGAGTAATGAGGTCTCCTCTCAACTTCCTCTTCTCTAGGCTAAACACCCCCAGCTCTCTCTGAAAGCTGAGGTGGGTGCTTTCACAGCAGTGGGATTTTACGAGCAGAACAGCTTGTTTTTATTGGTAGGGTAGTAGTTTGGGAAGTGTTGTTGCTTCCACACCATGTCCAAGGTGCTCTCAGATCCTTAGAAGCAGAGCTATGTGTATCTGGAGTTCTCCAGCCATCCCCATACGAGCTGAGCCACTGCTGACTCATCTCTCAGCTCCTTCTCTCTCCATATTCCTGCCAAGCAGAAATGTCTTGCGGTTGTCTCATCCGCAGATCAGTCCGTGGTGTAGGTTTTCAGCACAAAGCGATCTGTGACAGGCTGTACGATGCGCTCACTGCAGGCAGCCTGACTTCGCATTAAATGTAATTCTTTCCATAATTCTTGTTGCTTATTAACACGTTGGAGGCCTGATCCTGATTCCTTTGAAGGTGATGACAATGCTCCCACTGAACTTAGCGGGAAGTGAAGGGGGAGCCTTTGCTGCCTGACAAAAACAAAATGTTTATGGTGCCTGAGTTGCTCGAGGAGGGTAGACTTGGCGGTCCTTAGAAGGTTTTTTATTCTCTTGCTTTTTAATTTTTTTTAAAGCTACACCTCCTCATTATGATGTAATTTTATAAAAACTACAGAGCTGTAACCTTGATCCAATTCCTGGCCGGACCAGAAGCTGTCTGAGGACAGGCTGAGTGTTTGGCAGCCTTGTACACTCAACCACTGCAGGGAGAACCTCTCAGTGTCTCCCTCCAGTGATGATGGGCAGAGGCAGTGTGATGCTCCAGCGGTGGCTTCTGCTTCAGCCTGGGGGCCACTAGCTTTTCTCTCTCACGCTTTCATAGAATCATAGAACAACCAGGTTGGAAGAGACCCACTGGATCATCGAGTCCAACCATTCCTATCAAACACTAAACCATGTCCCTCAGCACCTCATCTACCCGTGCCTTAAACACCTCCAGGGAAGGTGAATCAAGCACCTCCCTGGGCAACCTTTGTCTCAAGCTTCAAGCTCTCCTGGGTCAAGGGTTTGCAAACCTGGCTAAAGGACCCATAAAGCACCAGAGCTTGGGCATCTGACACTGGTGGTGCCTGAAAACCACATCTCTTACAATCTCTGGTGCCTTCACAAGACCTCCTTTGGCAGAGCTGCAGTTCTGCCCCTGCTCCTTGACAGTCTCTTCATCCCTCAGTACTCCCAGCCCCACCTTGCACCACTAGGATTTGCTTTTTTGAGCAAGTTCATAGAATCATAGAATCATAGAACAACCAGGTTGGAAGGGATCCATCGGATCTTCTAGTCCAACCATTCCTATCAAACACTAAACCAAGTCCCTCAAGACTTCATCCACCCGTGCCTTAAACACCTCCAGGGAAGGGGAATCAACCACCTCCCTGGGCAGCCTATTCCAAAGTTGCCTGCCTGGTTTTCAGCAATTGCCTCGTGAAAGCAGAAATAGGACTGTAACCTCAGTGAGCCCACAGCCTGGAAAGCTGTCTGCCTGCTTCACTTGCATTTCAGCGTGCTGCCACCTCACCTATTGAGCTAAATTTCCCATTACAACTTGAATTTAAATATTCTAATAAATTTGTTTTAGAAACTCTTACAGCTCCCTTGTGCCATTTGCAGGGAAACACTCTCTGGGTTTTTTCTAGGAGATGTAGATTTCTTTGTGCTTGGGGTGACTGATTGAATTTTACCTGCGCTAAATTATATTTGCACATTCTAGTAATTGCAAAGGGCCACACAGAGAAACAAAGCATTGACTGCCGTTGTACTGGGATTTCCCAGATGTATAATTTCAAATTGATATGAAAAAAACCCTTGCAATGCATTAATAGTAGTAGAAAATGTAACTCAGTTGGCCAACAGTGAACAGAGGCTTTTTTTTTCTGAGCTGCAAAATAAGCTATAGACCTCAGATGACTAGCATTTATTGTTAGAATAGGTTTTCTATCGCATACCTCCCGAAAAACAAAATAAAGATTTATACTGACCAACTTTGCTGTATATAACACATCTGGATCATACCTGGGAAGCAATGTGGGGTTTTTTGCAGGGAAAGCAGAAGTATTTTTGTCTAATTCAAAGTCACTTTTCCATTTTTTTTTGTGGTTTAAACTAGCAGACTGTGGAACACCAAGCGGTTGTTTGTTTGCTCCACCGCAGTGGGATGGGGGAGAGGATCTAAAAAGATGGTAAAACTTATGGGCTGAGGTAAAGATAGTTTAATGGGACAGAAAAGGAAGGAATAATAATAATAGTAATAACAATAATGATCATAGAATCATAGAATCACCAGGTTGGAAGAGACCCACTGGATCATCGAGTCCAACCATTCCTATCAAATACTAAACCATGTCCCTCAGGACCTTGTCTACCTGTGCCTTAAACCCCTCCAGGGAAGGTGACTCAACCACCTCCCTGGGCAGCCTATTCCAATGCCCAGTGACCCTCTGTGTGAAAAAATTCCTCCTAATCTCCAGCCTAAATCTCCCCTGGTGGAGCTTGAGGCCATTCCCTTTTGTCCTTTCCCCTGTCACCTGGGAGAAGAGGACATCACTCTCCTCTCCACAACCTCCTTTCAGGTAGTTGTAGAGAGCAATGAGGTCTCCTCTCAGTCTCCTCTTCTCCAGGTTAAACAACCCCCGCTCTCTCAGCCGCTCCTCATGATGATGATGATGATGATGATGTACAAAACAAGTGATACTCAATGCAAATGTCTGTCTCTGAGCAGTTATCACCCCATGGACAACTCCTATCAGTTTATGTGTTGAGTTGATGTCATATGGTACAGACTATCTCTTCGGCCACTTTGTGCTCCATCAGGCTTTTCATTGGCAGAGCATGAGAAGCTGAAAGGTCCTTGAATTAGTATAAGTACTACTTAGCAAAACCAAAAATATTAGTGTGTTACCAACATTCTTCTCATCCTCAATCCAAACCACATGTAGTGGGGAGAAAACTAACTCTATCCCAGTTGAAACCAAGACAGTGTTGTTCAGTCTTCTGGCACATCACCTGTCATTTTTTCTGCTGCTCAATATTATCTCATGGTTGGAAATATGACATTGAAAAAAGAAATTTTTGGCAAACAGCACGTGCTTTGCAAGTAATGTCATAATCACAGGATCATAGAAAAACCAGGTTGGAAGAGACCCACCAGATCATCAAGTCCAACCATAATGCACCCTCAGTGAGATGGAATGGTGCTAAGGAAAGATTCCAATGATGTCTCCCTATATATTTATCAATAAATCATGCAGATTAGCTATTTAAAGGCATAGGTCATTTCCAGAGGACTGTTTTTCCCACTCTTCTCAAAATTAAAGGAGATGACTTCCATTCGATAGAAATGGTTGGACTCGATGATCCGGTGGGTCTCTTCCAACTTTGTTTTTCTATGACTGCCCAATGGACTTCACAGTGGTTTCCCACGACCCTAACCCTTCCCTGAAATGATACCAGAGGAAGAAGGTGTTGGCTTGGAGGGAGAAGGACATACAAACTATTATATATCCTATTTTGATAGGAATGGTTGGACACGATGATCCGGTGGGTCACTTCCAACCTGGTTGTACTATGATTTTACAATTAGCACGTTGGTTTGAACAGAAGCCTCAATAGCCTGCCAAGTGATATTTACCCACAAACTTCAGTTTTAGCCTTGGAATACCCCTGCTTTGAGGAGTCTCAGCCCAACATGGCTCTTTTTTCTCCTCCATTGAACAGACAGTGAGTGGCAGCTTAAGATCTCCTTTATGGGCATATCGCTGCATATCATCAGACTGCACCACATCACCACATTCCTCCCCTTAGTATACAAACTCAACACTGCAGCCTGGCTGCTGGGAAGTTTTCCAGGCCCCTATCTCAAAGTCCCACTCAAAAGGTGGGAGAAGGGCCCTCTGCTTGCGGGTGTTATCGCTCATCCCTGATGCTGATTTCTGAAAGTGGCCACTGGTGTGCAGTGGATCTTGGTGGCTGATTGCTGCTACTGTTCTTCCAGCAGGGTAGGATGTAGCTGGATCTCTCTTTCTCAAAAATGGGGAGGTGTACGCGCTGCTTTCTGCTTTTGTTTTGCACAGTGTTTTTTCCCCAGTACAATACTACCAGCAGCAATAATAAACCTCTATTTTCACCACTATTTTTAATGCTGTAACTGGAAGATGCCTCCTTGTCTGTGCCTTACGAACACTTCTTCCTTCCCACTTCAAACTCTGGGAGTACACAGCTCAACTATCGCTGCCTTCATGCTCTTGCAAATTTTAATGCATTATTAATAATTTCGTAACATATTTCTTCAAGCTCTTTAGCAGAAGACGTTATTTCATTGCTGCCTCTGATAAGAGTCTTAGTCACCACGTGCACTATTTCCAAGCTACTACACAACCTGAGCTTTTAATTTGTTCCCCCTGTTCAAACACAGGAAGGACCTTCTGAGAATAATATTCCTCATTATCTGATTGCTTTTGTGAATCGTTTCCTGCGTTTCTAGGTATGCTTATCATCATATCATAGACAGTACAGACGGGAGACCTATTAACTAATCTAGTGCAAGCTCCCCCTCTTGCCCCCACAACGAGACATCATTTAATTTATGAAACATACTCGTGTCCAGATAAATCCATATTTGTGCTTCAGGAAAAAAAAAAAACTACAGTGCCAGGATTCCATAATGACTGAAGAAGGCAATTTGTCCCTTGGCTCAGGTCACCTTCGCCTGAGCCCCTGCGAAAGGAGGGTGCAGAAAAGCAGTCAGAGGGAGTGCTGGATGCGGTAAGAGCATCTCAGTCCCTTCCTTGCCCTTGCTGTGGGGTGCAGGATAAAAAAAAGACCCAGCTAGCAGAAAAAAACCATTAGGAGGTAAGTGATCTTTACCATGGGCCCAGAAGCTGGTGGATAGCAGTGTGAGAACATAGTGAGAGAGTCACAAAAGGATCTGAGAAGAAAAAGAGATTGACAATTTTTGACTGAAAAATGTATTCGTTGAAAAATAGTCAGCTGACAAAACTGAAATACTTCAGAATAACGTTTCAACTTCTTCTGAATGTCCTGATTTTTCATGAAAAATAGGGAAATAAAAAAAATGTCTATATAATTTTCTGCAAGTGTTAACATTTTTTTTCAATTGACAAATCAAACTTTTTCTCTCAATTTTATAATTGGATTCTATTTTATTTGCACCAATAATCTGGAGGGATAAAACCAGAAAAAGTATGTGGGAGGAAATGACAGTGGCACATTGTTTTTAATACATTCTTTCTGGGGAAAAAAAATGGGGAAAATAATTATTGCCTCATCCTCCCTCCCAGGGTAAAAAAAAGCTTTGTACCTTTGCATTTCACAATGTTGTGTTCAGGCACCACACGAAAATGCTCAAGAAGAGCTAAAATCTTTTGCTTTTTTTTTTTTTTAATACTATGCATTCATGCTCACAGTGGTATGTACTATATGTAAGATAATAAGTATATGTAATCCTTAATAACTGTAGTGAAAAAAAACCTGTGTAACAATTGTTGTTTATACCCTGGCATCTGTTGAACAGGTTGAAATAGTTCATCAGAATGAAAATGATTTCACGTGAGGCATGATGAAAATTATTATTATTATTATTATTATCATTATCATCATCATCATCATCATCCCAAGTGATAGGGGACAGGACAAGAGGGAATGGCCTCAAGCTCCACCAGGGGAGATTTTGGCTGGACATTAGGAGGAAGTTTTTCACAGAAAGGGTCATTGGGCAGTGGCAGAGGCTGCCCAGGGAGGGGGTTGAGTCACCTTCCCTGAAGGTGTTTAAGGGACGGGTGGACGAGGTGCTGAGGGACATGGTTTAGTGTTTGATAGGAATGGTTGGACTCGATGATCCAGTGAGTCTCTTCCAACCTGTTAATTCTATGATTCTAATACTGGTGATGTCCAACCACTCAGTACTTCATGAGAGAGGATTCCTCTTTATGCCCAGTGTTGCAACATCTTCAGGTCGTAACTGGGAGGAAAAAACTGTCATTTTTGAAGTTTTCCTTCTGAAAGTTGCAGTTTCCCACATTTCAGACACATGAACCGGTTTTAACAACCCGGAGCATGAACCTGCAGGTTCTCAGTTTGGTGGCTAGAGAGCTGATGAAGGGAAATGGTACTGGGCTCTTGTAGTTTGAGGTAAATCAGAGTAAGTTTAAGACTAGCTCACTAGCTGTAAGTACCTTCATTCTCTGAGAACTATCTGCATGTTTTTGAGACAGTTTTCTACTGGGGATATGATATCATATACTTGTATATATTTTATTACTTTCTAATTATTTCCATTATTATCAGTCCACAGCCAGGAAAAAAAAAAGGTTGCCCACTTAGTGGATGAGGGAAAGGTTGTGGAGATAGTGTTCCTGGACTTTTTAGTGCCTTTAGAGGTTGCAACTGTTTTTTACAATATCATAGAGTCATAGAATCATAGAATCATAGAATCGCCAGGTTGGAAGAGGCCCAGTGGATCATTGAGTCCAACCATTCCTAGATAACTCAGAGTTCTTAACAACTTTTTAGAAGCGTGAGGAGAAGGACCTCCCTGCCTTGAGTGGAGAAGACAAGACTTTTGAAGGTTATGCTATGCTTCCTCAGAAATTAAAATTCCTGAAGGAGTGATTTTTTAACTAGTAAAGACAGTTTCTGAATTATGTTCAGAATTATGTTTTGTTATGTTAAGAGATCCGACGGGTCTCTTCCAACCTGGTGATTCTATGATTCCATGTTGTGCATCATACTCAAAACATAGAAGTCTTTCTCGAATGTACCACTACAATGAATATGTATTATAGTTGCAATAATTTAGCAGGAGGCCAGGAGAGCTGATAAAGCCTGGGACAACTTATGAAAATACCTAAAAAGGAATAACTTATTCTTTTTTTCTAGTCATGGATATAATATTTTCCTAGGCACAGCCTGCAATTCTTTCCTCCCTATAGAGTAAATCTGTTTCCCCAGTCAAATGCGCAGCCCCAGCTGAAGTGAATGGGGTGTGTGTTTGCTTTGTTTTTCTTATTAAATATAGATTTGTGGTCAATCAGGAGTTGTAAAAATATTACCAAGGTGGTTACAGCCAATAATATTTCCCTTTGATAATTTTATGGCCCTGTGGTCAGAACATGAGTGCCTAGAGTGTGAAAGGAAGCAGAGCCTGATTCTGCATGCCATTACCAACTTGCTAGTGATTTTAAAACTGAAAAGTCAACAAAAAAGTGCAATGTATTTTCAGTGTAACTGTTGCTGCAGTACTCATGGCCTTACAGATTTACAGGCTAAATCCTCACCACTGGCACAGTATTCGCTTCTCTCTCCCCTTCATCCCCACCTCCTCCTTGCGATCATCACTGTTTTCTCTGACCTAGAAGAAGCCTTCACCAGAGATGAGAGTGTTTTCATGAATATTGTTTCTATCTGTCACATACATCTGACCAAGAAAGAGGCCCCTCAGCACAAGAAGGGTGTTGAGGCTCTGGAAGGACAAGAGGGAATGGCCTTAAGTTCCACTAGGGGAGGTTCAGGCTGGATATTAGGAAAAAATTTTTCACAGAAAGGTTCATTGGGCACTGGCAGAGGCTGCCCAGGGAGGTGGTTGATTCACATTCCCTGATGGTGTTCAAGGCATGGATGGATGAGGTACTGAGAGACATGGTTTAGTGTTTGATAGGAATGGTTGGATTCAATGATCTGGTGGGTCTTTTCCAAACTGGTGATTCTATGATTCATTCCACTCGGTCTCCCTTTGCCTGCTTCCCTATGTCCTCCACCTCCTCTTCCTTTCAGTACATGATCTACTGCTCTCACATGTCCTTCTCATAGCAGGTTGCTTCCATGTCTTAGAATCATAGAATCATAGAACAACCAGGTTGGAAGAGACCCATCGGATCATCGAGTCCAACCATTCCTATCAAACACTAAACCATGTCCCTCAGGACCTCATCTACCTGTTCCTTAAATGCCTCCAGGGAAGGTGACTCAACCACCTCCCTGGGCAGCCTATTCCAATGCCCAATGACCCTCTGTGTGAAAAACTTCCTCCTATTCTATCCTCTTGTGGGATGGTATTTCTGCCACAGCTTGTGCAAGGGTATTTCTCAGTCTGTCTTAGCCAGAAGATCCAACTCAAGTAGTGGAAAATCGTATCGCTGTTTTCTGCCTGCAGGCAGGAAAAATGAAGTCTCTCCCATTTTTTGGTTCTGTAGCACAGCAGAGCCAAAAGTTGCTTTAGATAAAACTATGTGCATAACTGACTTTTCACTTGGCTGCCTGCATTGAAATATTGGTAGCAAACAGTCTTTCTGCTTGATCTAAAGCAACAATTCTTTTTTGGTTTCCTAGGCAAATGGGGAAAAAAAACTTTGAAAAATTTAATTTGAGCCTAAGTAAAAAATTTCTTTTGACATAAAAACTCTCATTTTCTTCACTATAAAATGAGAATTTCCAATGTTTTCTCTTTTTTGTGAAAGAAACCAATAATTTTCCATTTTGGATAGAGCCAAAATTTCTCAGTGAAAAAAACCACCATGATTAATTTTTATCTATGAAATATGCTTCCACCTCTACCTCGTGCAAGGCTTTTGCATCTTTGGCTTGACAGGAGCTCAGTGAGGACTTTGGTGGAGGGATGCACCTACTTCTTAAAGCAGTAACCAGCTAGGAGAAACCCACATCAAACCCTCCCACCCTCAGAATATGTTGTTATGTGCCTTTTCACAGTGTATTGTATTTCACTGTATATTGCCTTGAAAAATGTAATGGGAGTGCACAACAGAAACAAAATTAGAGTCACGTGTTTATGAGCAGCTCCCCATCTTTCCTCCATTTAAATGCTGAAAAAAAATTATTTTCTGTTTCATAGAATGGTTGGACTTGATGATTCGATGGGTCTCTTCCAACCTGGTTGTTCTATGATTCATAACTTATACAGTGTTAGAAACACTGAAGAACTTTTATTCCTACATCAGTAACTTGCAGGATGAAAATATAAAATAGTAATGCTAGCAACTTCAATACCATAGATGTGACAAATACCATGATGCAATTAAATAAGTACTGTAAAGTGCAGCATATGAGACCTTAAAATTAACCATTTAGACATGCCCAGTGCTTCCTATTGCTGAAAATCAGAATATCTGAGGAGGTGAGTCTCCTGAATATGTCCTTTGAAGAGCAAGTGTTGTGCTCCTGATTTTACTCTGACCTGCATTTAAGGTCATCTGCATTTAGTTGTGTTAAAAAAAAGTATTTTCATGTTTGTGTTTTCCTAAAGGATGAAGGAGCTCAGCTACTGCAGCTTTTCAGAGGGTATGGTACTGTAATACACTGTACCATAAACTTCAAATGCAAATATGTAGATAAATTCGAATATAAAATCTCTTACATGGTGAGAATCACAGATGACCTTATAAATCATAGAATCATAGAATCAACAGGTTGGAAGAGACCCACCGGATCATCAAGTCCAACCGTTCCCACCAATCTCTAAACCATGTCTCTCAGTACCTCATCCACCCACACCTTAAGCACCTTCAGGGAAGGTGAGTCAACTACCTCCCTGGGCAGATGGTTCCAGTGCCTAACGAACCTTTCTGTGAAGAATTTTTATCTTATGTTGAGCCTGAACCTACCCTGGTAGAGCTTGAGGTCATTCCCTCTTGTCCTGTCCCCTGTCACTTGGGAGAAGAGCCCAGCTCCCTCCTCTCCACAACCTCCTTTCAGGTAGTTGTAGAGAGCAATGAGGTCTCCCCTCAACCTCCTCTTCTCCAGGCTAAACACCCCCAGCTCTCTGAGTCAGTCCTCGTAAGACTTGTTCTCCAGCCCCTTCACCAGCTTCGTCACTCTTCTCTTTTCCACTGTAATCTTGTTTCTCTTTTTTAGTTGCATGTGCAGACCTTCAAGAAATCTGCCTTGCCCCGTCTTCCCAGGGAACAAACCACTTGATGGGACAAGTACGCATCCGTATATGTGGACCTGGGCTGCAGTGCCCCATGCCCGACTCCATTCAACACTGCCTGCACCGCATCTCTGCTGAGATCAATAAAATGGAAATGTCATGTATTCATCATCATGAAGGGGAGGTTGGTATTAAGTTTCAGTAGTCGATGTTCACAGCGACAGAAATTGATACACGTTCCTTGTGTTATTTCAAGGCTTGAAGCTGTTTGTGCCTGTGTCTTTATCAGACATTGTTGCCTCTCTGCCTCTGTCAAAGGCTTTTAAATTACTTTATATTTGTAGCTTTTGAGCAGCTGCATCTCTCTACTCATATCCTTTAATTTGCTGAAATGTAGCAACAGCATTGCGGCCAAGGTAGCACTTTTGAAAACATCTCCAGCTAGTCTTAATATGAGGGTATGATGAAGTGTCTCATAAATGTAGCACCAGCCTATTATTTTACTTATGAAGGTGTTGCCTTACTTGACTGGTTCTGAAAGTAAGACAGAACCAAGTGCTGGCTGGGATAGAGCAGCTGCAACCTCTCTCCCTAAAACTTAGTCCTATACTAAGTCCTACATCCGGCCTCTCTTCCTTACTGCACAAGGTCCCAAGTGCCTACTTTAAATCATTAGTCACCCAGTCTGGGGACACCACTGGGCACGGGAACAGGTTGCCCAGGGAGGTAGTTGAGTCACCTTCCCTGGAGGTGTTTAAGGGACGGGTGGATGAGGTGCTGAGGGACATGGTTTAGTGTTTAATAGGAATGGTTGGACTCAATGATCAGGTGGGTCTCTTCCAACCTGCTTATTCTATGATTCTACGATGGGTTCCTCAGCTGTAACTACAAGTATCTATGAGGAGAAGAGTCTTTGTTGGTAGCTGGTGCATAGACCACCAGCTGAAACATAGTCACACAAAACCTTTATCAAACAGGTCGGAATAACAAATACATGTATGAAAAAAAATAATCAAAGAATTCAGTAAGAGAAAAGAAGGCTAAATTAGTTGAACAAATAACTCACCTCAAATCGCTCAGCACTATTTTGTTCCAAACATTTACGATAACCTTCCAATTCTTCAGCTTGCTGAAGCTCTGGAACAATTAAAGCCAAATGAAAGTAAACCTCAAAAAGGCAAGAAAATGCACTTATGTACCTGCTGTACTTGATGTATATGGAGTGTCTCAGTAGAGGTGTTCCCCTTCCTGCAATTTCTGTTGCATTGAAATTTGTATCTATTATGGGAAGCAACAGTCTAAACCCTATCTCAATGGGAAAACTCAAAACTAGGTCTTATTCAATTGTGAATTGTCAACATTCATACCCCAATTCAGGAAACCGCTTCAGGACATGGTTAAGTGAAGATCACATTTATCCATTTTTTCTCTTCTGGTGGTTCTATGAAGAGTTGTAGCTGTAGCTCAGGCAGATATTCTCAGGAAGGGATTTAACTTGTGCTTCAGGATAATAAGAAGGGTCACAAAAGTTTTTCAAATTAAAAAAACCTTCACAAACTGAGGGCACAGGACCACTTTAACAGAGTCTGAAGTACCAAAATTTTAAAGCCTTTGGCATTTGGGGACATCCTGCATAGTCTACAGTCTCCTTGAAAGTTCCCTTGCAAAGAGGTTATCAAAAGTGCCGGTTATCAAAATGATGTTGAGCTGGTGCTGCCCAGAGGAGCTCCTCAGTGAGTATACAAATTTTAACATATCTGTCTTGATTCTCATGGCCTGTGCCTTCCCCTCCTTCATAAGCTTCCAGTTTTACTAAGGCCAGTGCCTTGGCTAAGCAATGGTATTTTTAATCATTTGGGTCAATAGAATCATAGAATCATAGAATCATAGAACAACCAGGTTGGAAGAGACCCATTGGATCATCGAGTCCAACCATTCCTATCAAACACTAAACCATGTCCCTCAGGACCTCGTCTACCTGTGCCTTAAACACCTCCAGGGAAGGGGAATCAACCACCTCCCTGGGCAGCCTATTCCAATGCCCAATGACCCTCTGAGTGAAAAACTTCCTCGTAATCTCTAGCCTAAATCTCAATATTTCATTGATGAAATAGTTAAAATACTGCATTATGAAACCAATGAGAATACAGTACTTTGAAGGTATAACTCAGTGCCTCTTACAGTCATTTCCACAGAAAGCAATTAAAAGTACAACCAATGAACTGGGATTTCATCAGCAAGATTTAACCTCAGTCATTGTGTGTAGCAGCACTGAGGTTTTGAAGACCACACCATGACCCCTCATTATGGCTTGGACACAGAGGCCTTGGCTAAACCAGCAATCTCCGGTCTGGAGATTTGTTTATCATCAGAGATGATTTGGGTTTTGTCATTACTGAATTCCCAGTGTGTATGTAGCTTCTCTATGTCTCTGCCATTCACAACAGTCTCCATTTCTCGCTAATTTATAAACAGTGCAGTGAAATCAAATGAGACTCCCATAGGGCTTTCTTTTTATTGTAAACATGGTAATGCTCAGTGAAAACACAAAGGTATTTCAGCTACTAAACTCAGCAGGAAAATTAATAGTTTTGGGGAGGTGGTGGCTGGTCAAAACCAGCATTAGTTCAAAGTAGTATCTAAAATACTTAGTTGTTTTGCATCTGACTTAGTATTTCCCCACCATTTTCTGGCTGTATCAAGATAGACAAATCAGGTAAGTCTTTTTCTGCACAATAATCGCTAAATGTATGTGTTGTCCAATTGTGGGAAATAGAAAAGAAACAGATAGTATTTGAGACCTCATTTCGCCATTTGTATATGTGGAAGATTACGATGAGAGTCTCTTTCAGGTGCTCCAAATAAAACAACAAGATGAAAATGTGCTTAAATGTTTGGCAGAGTTCTGCTCTGTCCCATCATCAGATGTAACAGCAAATTCACTTCTGTCAAAAATAAAAAAAAGAGCTTTTAAAATATCTTCTCCTGGTGAAACTGAGTGCCTGCCTTTTGCTTGAAAAAGGCTAAAAAAAAGGGGATTAATTGCACTGAATGCATAAATTCCAATAGAAATTATTTCTGTTTCTATACATGGGACATTGCTCTTTATTATTTTTATGACGCTGCAGAACTACGGAGGTTATAACACACATTAAAAGTAGGTGCCAAGCTTTCTTAAATTAAAAGGCTGGCGATGCTCATACCTTGTCTGCAATGAGTCAGGATCAGTGGCTGAGTGTATGTGGTGCTTGTACACCTGAGAGGTTAGAGTGGATGTCTGTCTCCTCACTTCATGAATCAGAAGCACATTTTTTTTCTGTAAAGCAGAGCAACGTGGCAGCCACACAATTGTTCTGCTGGGTGAATCCTTAAACAAAAAGTGAGATAGAACCGATAGACTATATTTAAAGTCTATAAAAAGTTAACAGCCTCTTCTCAATAATTATGTATCTATAAGAAAATAAAGATGATACAGGGCCAAAACTTAATGGCATTTATGTTAATGTGATACTGAACACTCACAGGCTATAGATATCTGCAAAATTGGGTCACATATAGCTTAGAAGCTTTATGTTGTATATTCCATTCAGCATGTGTCTGTTCGAATAAGTTTTTTTGTGTGTCAAGTGAGCAAATCACCTCTGGTATTGTACTGCTTCTGTGCACACTGCCTGTGTTTCCATGAAGTGAAGGAGAACTGAAACCCTTCCATTTGTTGCGGCTGATGCCAATTTGTTTAATGTTCAAGTAAGGGCAAATCACCTTATTCATAGCCTCATATTTGCCTTTGTTCACGTGAAGTCTCACTGCCTAGTCAGGATGGGAATAAATGAAAGTGAGGCCTTGATTCTGCCTGATACCAGTTCATTGTTGCTTTATACTGGTTTTGCAGCAAGCTGGTTTCTCTGGGCTGCTCTGCCTTGCCATCACTGTGAGTGAGAACCTCCATATCTGTGTAATTAAGGGAACCCTAAAAGTAATCTCTGTAGACATCAGAGTGAAGGAGCATTGTATGAGGAGGGGAAAACTACAAAGACCTTTGGGAATCCAGAGAAATACGATCCTCCTATTTTTTTTTAACTGGAAAATCTAGTCCTCATTTCCTTGATGCTTTTATGAAAAATTCAAAGTTATATCAGGCATTAAAATGACAAATTGGCTGATTTTGTCTGTTGTTATAAATATGGAGCACTATTTGCTTGTCAGGCAGCTTCATAATTAGCAGCGGTCGATGTTGTATCAAGGCAAGAGATCATCAGATCAAGTTTCATGTTTATTCCACTGCCAGCATCTTCCCTATTGCTAATGAAAGTTGTGTCCCAGGGATTGGCATATCTGAGCCTAGCAGCTATGTAACATCACTCTTTGAGCTTCACTTCCATCCCAGCCCTCATTCCCATTTGGTTTTTGATCACGTCTTGTATTTAGAAATGTATCCTGTTATCAAATATATTTTCAATAGTGCTTTTTAAGGCACAATGAAACAATATGTTTTCCTAGCAATTTTTGTTGCTGGGTCTGTGGGTTGAGTGTTTATACTATCCTGGAGTGTGGTCAGCTTTGCTGTTTTGTACGGGTAGGGCACGTGTGTTCACGAAGGCATAAAAGACTGACAAGTTCTTAGTAGTTCACAGTTTGCCTTCTGCTTCTTCCCAAAGCTGAAAGATTTGAGTTAGGGAAACTACAATGTCTCCAAAAAGTCACGATTTAATGAGGAAAAGAACTGCAGATAACGCAAAGATGGAAAGAGAATTCCTTTCAGAGATTCCATGCTTTCATTTGCTAAAATACTCCCTGCAGAAAATCTCCTCCTCTTTCCTATGCCCGGTCTAACATTCCCACTGTTGCTACAACTATTTCTGTATAGCGTGAAGAAGCTGATGGTTTGGTATAAGCAAGAAGATCACAGGTCTTTTGATACTGGAGTACTGGATCGGTTGTCATGTCATGACATACATATTCATAACCTAGAAGGCCTTGTAGTCAATTTATGCATAACGGACTGATAAGAAAAAAGTTGATTTATGATGATCTCAAAAACATGATCTCCCAAGATGTATTCTATAGCTCTGAGACCTACAGCTTAGGCTCTAATAATTTTACAGTGCTGTCTGGAATTATCCATCTGTTTAAAGGTTAACTGCCTTTACACTTTTGAAACGGGTAGTTCTGTTTTGGTCCTTGTTTTGTTCATGCCACTGATTTGTAAATGATTAAATCCATCACCACACAAAAAGACTGAAATTGGTTGCTAGATCACAGAACCTACTTATTTCAAACTTTCCTTCGCAACTTTTGATATTATCTTAAATACTCTCTGTTAAATGCTGGGAGGAGGGGGAAACTTGAATCCAATAGTATGTGTTGCATAATTCAATGAACTTTCTGCAAGGAAACACCATTACCACTACACAAATATCACCCTGTGCCCAGAAGAGCACATCAGAAAATGCTTTCAACAAAGTGTAGTGAGAGAGATGATGGGATCTTGTGTTTGAGAAAGAGCTACAGAGAAAACCTAAAGAATTTGACCTTTCACTTTTTGAGTGATCACTCAAGTGACATTTTTTCCCCTTTTTGTTGTGTTTTTGGAGTGAGTATGGCCATGCTTTGAACCCTTTCTTGTCAGGGTAACTGGGCTGATCTTGCTTGTTTGGAAACTCATTGTTGGAAGGAAACTGGGAAAAAGTGATGGTGGAATTGTGACATGCATGGGGTGGCTATGAGTCCGCACACTTCCCTGCAGACACCCATCATCCCTTGCTCAAGGGTCCAGCTGTTGTCTGGAGTGAACAGCAGTGTGGAAAATTACTTTGGGTTCCATGGTTCCACTCACAGAGCCTGTTGCTATGTGAATACAGGTTGGTACTTGTTGACAATAATTAATCTCCAGGTGACAAACACAAAGTCCTCCTTCATCTCTTCTGCAGAGAGCTCTTCTGCCAGTGCTCCTGAGCAGCTGAGCAGTTGCTTTCCCTTCTAGCATGTGTTCATTTGAAAAGCCAATTCAAGAACATACAGTTAAAGGGGAAGAGTGAATTTCCACGGAATTTTCTTTTGTGTTGCATGCACATGTGTGCGATTCTATATTGCAGCTTCTTGCTGTCAGTGCTGTCTGAACATGTTGAGGAATTGTGATAGTTACCTATCACAGTCTCGCTAACTGCTGGGCAGTGACAGTTTTGTTGAAGTTCCGATGTCTCGGCTTGTGTCTGTATATATTTGTTTGTCCAAAATCCTGCAGGTAGATCAGAGGTTTTTCTGCAGAGCTAAGCTTTAAAAAAAAAATCCTGCTATTAATTTTCTGGGTTGAATCTGGACTCTTAATTAACTTTGGCTGCAGCGCACAAGCTCCAGCAGAAACTTCCTTTCTCAAAGCACGGGAGACCTATCCTTACATTCCCTGCTGCTTTTGGACAGATACTAACCCCAGAGAGCCATTCTGCTTGTCTTTCTTGCTGGATCAGCAGAAGCAGAAATATTGCCTGTGCAGTATCTCTTGTATATAGAACGAGTAGCTCAGCTTTAGCATAGTTCTGCGAGAAGACTATTTCACAGAAAAAAACCCCCTTTCCTTCCAGTGTTGTTCCATCCCACAACTTGAGAAGCTCTGCATGAACATTCAGCATCTGATGATCATCAGTCATGGGTGAAGAAGTTTGTTACATAGGGTGATAAATGTTGAGTAACTACTGCTTCCAGAAAGTCATATTCAGAGGCTCATACACTTAATATTCAGATTCTTGGCATTTGCATGTGTAAAACTGGAGAAATTCCCAAGAGAATAGTGAATAAATACCTTATGATCCAGTCCATTAACTCCACTGGAGAAGTCAACTCTAGAACTATTAGGAAAAAAGCATTTTTCCCATATATAATTTGTTTTTCTTTAATTTAAAACTGAAAATGGACAGGCTTTTTCCAAATATATTCAATTCTTAATCTAAATGATTTTATTTTGTGTTGGAAATTGAAGTTCTCAGGTTTGAAGTTCTTGCATTTACAATGTAAAGTTGAAAATTTCTACATAAAAAGACACTTCACGTGAAATAAATTATTTAAATGAACTCCTAATTTTCCAGTGAAAGCCCAATTATGTTGGAAAATTTTTAACCATCTTCTCAAGAGTAGAATCCTCAAGAGAAATGAAATATAGCTGGTATATTCTCACAGAATCATAAAACCCCTTCAAAGTTAGAAGACGCCTCAAGTGTTCACCTAATTTGCTTCTCATAGTAGGCAATGCTACAGATAGAAAAAGAGATAATGGTTTAAATGATCATAATGAAGAGTTTAAATTATTATTATCAATGTATTTTAAACAAGCATTGATTTCCAAACCACTGGCAAATAATTGTTTCAGTGTAACTTCCAAGTGTGACTTTCACCTGTACGAGACGTGTGAGTTAGTCTGAATTAATGTTTCTTTTATCCAGAAAGCAGAGATGCCAGTTAGCAATAGGGATACAGAAGAAGCCTCATGCTGAAGGTCGCGTCATCTGAAGAAAATTATCTTGAAAATCTACCTTGAGATCATGCTTCTACCTAGAAGATCTCTAAAACACTCTTAAATATCTTTTGAGAGTAAGTAACATGTTCCTTTTGAAGGGAAGCAAGGTTTGTAATTTCAGTTTTACCAAACGCGGCATACTATGAGTTGATGTTGCCAATGGATAATATCCATAAGTGTAAAATGTCAGTCTACAAATTGCCAATTTCTTCCTGAAGTGTTATGGTCTGTGAGCAGACAAGGGTTTGTTTTTTTGAGCAAGAGGTGAGTAAGCGAGACACTGTTGTAGGAGGTAATTATGAAAAACAAACCTCACGGTTGTGATTGCAAGAGCTGTTGTGATAAATACAGGTAAAAATTGCGAGCCTGAAAATAAAAATGCATTTATTCAACAGCTTTCTGTGGCCACGATGTAATTGAAAAGGATGCTGAGATCTCATTACTGCTGAAAAGGTCTCCTTCCTATGCAGAGACGTGGAAATAAACCAATAAGGGAGAGCTGAACATTAAAAACGTTGACCTGCTTCCTTTGGCTCTTGATTAGTCTGGGGATGAGGATGGTCAGCACACCCATCTGGCAGTCTCTTGTAAATATTGACTTCCACAGAGCAATGACGTCCTACCAGCTCACAGCGGCGCCTTCCTTTGTTACTGCCAGGTTTCAGATCACAGCTACCCTGCACACAGAAAGTTTCATCACTCCTTTAATGAGCACTAGATACTTTAGACACAGCTTGGTTACCTACATAAAGGCATCTAGGGCTGTCCGAGACACCTTGGGCATGCTGCTGATCCCTCAGCTGCGAGGTCTGGTATCGCCTGGGTCACCCAGCCTACCATGTGGATGTTTAGGGCATCTCCAAACTCAGGAGCTACCTATGCCTGAGCAAATAAAAGGTGTCCTCTGTGTCTCTGTGGCTGAGAGCACGGCTGCTGTGCAATAGCTGAGCCATAGGCAGTCAGGCACCAGCTGACTTTGATGTAGGAGCATCCCAAGAGACTTAGATGTGTCCTGGTAAATTCTGTTGCAGTATCTACAACTACCTGAAGGGAGGTTGTAGAGAGGAGGGAGCTAGCCTATTCTCCCAAGTGCCAGGGGACAGGACAAGAGGGAATGGCCTCAAGATCCACCAGGGGAGATTTAGGTTGGACATTAGGAGGAAGTTCTTCACACAGAAGAGGAGGGAGCCAAGCTCCCTCCTCTCTACAACCTCCTTTCAGGTAATTGTAGAGAGTAATGAGGTCTCCTCTCAGCCTCCTCTTCTCCAGGATAAACACCCCCAGCTCTATCAGCTGCTCCTCATAGGACCTGTTCTCCAACCCCTTCATCAGCTTTGTTGCTCTTCTCTGGACTCTCTCCAGAGCCTCAACATCCTTCTTGTGCTGAGGGGCCCACAACTGAACACAGGATTCGAGGAGCGGCCTCACCAGTGCTGAGTACAGAGGGAGAATAACCTCCGTGGACCTGCTGGTCACACCATTTCTGATCCAAGCCAGGATGCCATTGGCCTTCTTGGCCACCTGGGCACACTGCTGGCTCATGTTCAGTCGGTTGTAGACCAAGACCCCCAGGTCCCTCTCCTCCTGGCAGTTTTCCAGCCAGAATTCTCCCAGTCTGTAGCTCTGCATAGGGTTGTTGTGCCCCAAGTGCAGGACCTGTGTTCATCTGAGAAGTACTTGGAATTACAGCTGCAAGAGTCAGCAAACAGTGCTGGTGACCATGAGCCATAACCTCTCTGCCCCCGATGCCTGACTTAAGCTTTACTTACTGTTACTTCATCTGTCTGCCTATGGAGGTACCTGAGGAGTGGCAGGTCACCTGAAGTGCTTGCTGCTGTCCTGAATTTGGAAGCGGCAGCTGCGATGGCATCAGTTAACTCCCATCAGTAGGCAGCCTGAGTGTGGCCCCCAGCACTAGCGACGGAAAACAACCCGGCTGCTCCTGCTACCTCTGCTCTCAAGGTGCTCGCGCAGCATTTTGAGTCCAAGTACATGTAGGCAGCACTTTGATGCTAGTCGGGAATAAACAGGCACAGGCTTGACTGAAGCCTTATTCTATCACTCTTTTCAGTCGCTTTAGACAAACATCTGAATAGCTGATGTGCTAAGGCTGGTGGGCAAAATAACTTTGAGTTTGGGCAAAAAGGCATTAGGAAGAAACTGAGAAAACACAGAATTTTACCACTTAAGCAGCCAACAGCTGACTTGTCATGATCCCAGTTACTAATGATAGGGCTGGGGGTAGTGACCTGCCTGAGGATATTTTTCCAGTCCTTCCCCCTGCTCCTACTCCCTCTTTCTGTTCAAAAAAGATGTTTTCTCACTGGATGCTGGTGTAAAACCATTCCAGCAATCCTCAGAACTTGCAAGGCATGTTTTTTGTTAAGTGCCAGGTGGTGAAATAAAAAAAGACAAGCGCACAGAGACTTTTTGTTACTGTGATTAATTTTCGCATTCTTACAACTCCTGATCCTGGCTGCATCCTGATGTGGAAGAGTCAGCATTTAAATAGCATTCATGGGTTACTATTGATCAGGGGGGCTTGGGGGAAGTGCATTTATTCCTCCTGGATTACTCCTTCTCCTGCTTTGTAATTATTTGTTTCCACTTGTAGTGGGTTTTGTTATTTAGTGTTTAAAACTAGTTTAATTAATCTCCTCTGTTGTTGTTGTTTTGAAAATGTGACAGACACTCATGAGACAGATAATGGATTGATAAAGAACACTTGAGGGGACCCTGGAGTGCTCATCATTTGCTAGGTAGGGTATGTTAAACATAATACTGGTAAGATCAAGCCCTCCAGGACAAAAAATGAAAGAGGCATTTAATTGGAACACTTAGCAATCACAAAACCAAGACAGAGGTTAAATTGTTTTGAGCAAGAGAAATTAATACATTAAAGGTTACATTTCCAACTGTGAGGCTGCAGAGCCAGCCTCTTATGCAATGTCAGAATTACATAAGGCAGAAGAAATGGCTCTGAAATGATTGTGGAATCATTAACAAAAGCCAAGGCAGAGTAAGACATTTCCCAGCAGGAGGGTGTGAAGAAGAATAAAGACATGGAGAGAGCTCATTAAGAATGAATTGCAGACCATAAACATTTGAAACCACTAAGTGTGGAGTTCTATCTGTTATCTAATGACTCAGAAATTATAAAACTAGCAATGACTTTCAGAAAAGGAGTTGACTTTGCAGGAGGTTGTTTGCCATTATGAAAAAAAAAGGTAATTTTTTTTTTCTTGTTCGGGGAAAAAAATAAAAATCCTTCATCTTTGTAAATCAGCACAATTTAAGCAACTTCAGCTATACCCCAGAGAGATTTCCTTCTGTATAATTACACATTGTCTCAGATTTAGTAACAAGGATGTTGAAATGGAGGAACTGCATAGAGGATGAAGGAAGAGACAAGAGGTTCATTTCTTACCGTCTGACTGCAAATGATTAACCTCTTCATCTTTGAAAAGATCTAGCAAGTGCTGAGATCTCCCTAATTAGTGGGAATTTCATTTTCTTCATTTTGATTAAGGTCTAGACCAGTCTCTGCCTGATAAACAAATGATAAGAAACAAAGGTGAATTAAATGCCCTCACCAGACTCTGTCCATTTAGTTTATATGGTGCAGCCTCAGCAGATCTACACAAAGCACAGAAGAAGGCAGAAGAAGCTTATTTTTTAGTAGCGAGACATATGTCTCAGCCATTGTACCAAGCTGTTAGGACAAACCTCCCATCTCCCCAAATGGCTTGGATTGTTTTCTTGTTTATGCTGGAGAGGTGTCCTAACTAAGTGTCGTGTAGGATGGGTTGAGGGAGGAATAGGACAAAAGCACACGAGTAGGTTTAGAGAGTGGCATGAAAGAAATCCCCATGGGGGAAAGAAGGTGGAAGGTTGGGTGGCAGAAAAGAGACATTATTTGGGCATTGGAATAGGCTGCCCAGGGAGGTGGTTGATTCACCTTCCCTGGAGGTGTTTAAGGGACGGGTAGATGAGGTGCTGAGGGACATGGTTTAGTGTTTGATAGGAATGGTTGGACTCGATGATCCGATGGGTCTCTTCCAACCTGGTGATTCTATGATTCTATGATTCATTATAGGCAGCTTATGGAAAGCTTACAAAGGCAGATCATTTTGATCTGCTCTAAATTCATTCAGATTGTACTTTTTCTACTGGTATGACTTTTTTTTTTTTGTGTCGTGAAATAAAATGATCTTAGTTAAACAATATAATTATCAATATCTTTACCTTAATCATTCTCTATTTAAGATTTGGTCCATTTTGAAATAAAAGGCACCTTCAAGGGATGCTTGTCACTCCCGAGCTGTTAAGATTCAAAAAAATTTAAGTAAAATTTTAAACATTATGTTTTTTTAAAAAAAAAATTATAGTGAGGAACACACATTCATCCACCCCATGAATTCACGAGTGTTGTGGTTGACCTAAATTTGTATTTTGGAACAAATAAAACTGGCAGCCCAGAGTGCCATCCCACTTGGGTGTGAAAACAGAGGACGACAGGCGCTGAGAGAAAGCAGGCAGGGAAGGTGGGATGAATGTAGAAAGGTCAATAGTAGAATTAGCTTCCATGCTTTAGGTTCAGAAATTTCTCATTTGTGGTGGATGAAGAGATAGCTAAGTGTATGCAAGGTCTCCTTAATGCATCTGGTTTATAAAATTGGCTGCTTCTTTCTGACCAGAATTTGTTTTGATGGTTGAATGACTTACAGTTCTAATTAGAAGTAGCTAGATGTCTAATTCAGAGACTGTGGCTATAGATAATAGATCACCCGTGTGTGTTTTTCATTTGTGCTTGTATTTAAAAAGTATACATAGCTGAACCGGAGTCAGAGCTGCAAGAAATTCAGAGGAGTTGGCCTTTTGCTCTCTCCTCCAAGAGGGTAGCTGCCCCACCACTGCCTGGACCCACAAATGTCAATAGGCTCGAAGCTGAAGGGTACATTAAGGCAGCAATCAGAGCCCTGCTGCTTACTAGCCTGGATGGGAAGCGCCCTGTCTGCACCTAGGACCTGGCACAGGGAATTTGTTGCCAGAGAGAATGCTCCCCATGTCATCCCGGAGCCTCTCACGCGGTGAAATGTCTGTAAACATTATTCTGCTCCTAATACTTTGCTCCCCTTGGCAAGTACTGTATCCACTTGTCAGCAGAGAGATGCCCCTCTTGCAGTGATGGGGGAAAATAAAGCCAAGGAGGAATTATATTTGTTTAAAATAGAGCCAAATGTGTGATAAATTCAGTCCCCTTTGAAAGGAGTGCTCTCCTCTTGTTTCCAGGAGACATGGCAAATTAAAATCAACAGTCCTGGGAATGACTGGGACATACTGGAGGAAGGTATGTGAGTAAAATGGAATGGTTGGACTCGATGATCTGGTGGGTCTCTTCCAACCTGGTGATTCTATGATTCTATGATTCTAAAAGGGCAACAAAACCATACGTCCTTTCTGGCATTGTCCATCAGCATGAGATAATCCTGTGGAAGTATTCAAAAAGCCATGTGCTGTAAGGATCTATGTTAAGATCACGAAGTTCGGCTTGTCATTCAGACTTCAGAGGGGAGCTCGTTTGTGAACAGAGGAGGAAAAGGTCTGGAATTGATAAGAATGGAAGGAAAAAGGAAAAAAAACCCCCTAAAATTTCTTTAATAAATAACCAGGTTCTAACAGCTCCAGCAGGCAGACGAGAAGTGACAGTCAAATGTAACGTATCACTCAGGACACCATCAGGCATTTCCCTCCTGCTGCTACTCGAGGATCTCTAGATGCTGCAGGAAGAGGTTTATTGTGGTGCAGATTTGCTGCAGAGTGTGCAGGCTGCTGCAATAACACAGATATTTCCAACGGTCTCCTCTGCAATACCATGTACTGTAAGTACTTAGCTGAAATCAATGGGACATGTAAATGAGAATAGGCAGAATCCCTTCTACAGTGAGGAACAAAGCATCTGTGCTATCCTAAGCAAATAAAAGGATCAGTTCACGCAGGAGACACAAAGAGCTATGACCGCACTGTACCATGAGGGGTCTGTTGTGAAGTTGAATATGTGTAATTTCCTAGTGGTTTGGGCAAGGCGAGGGGAACTAAATACAAAGCAAGCGAGATCTTTGTGTGCTTCCTAGCAATGAATATTGGGGGAAAGGCATAAAACAGTGGTTTGATGAAAACCCCGGTGAAAGGAAAGCAAAATCTTTAATGGGAGGGGAGAGAAAAGAAAGGTTGCATATATATGTAACTACTGAATAAACAAATTATATGTTGAGTCCAAATGATTAATTGCCCTGAAGAAATATATGGAACAGGCCAAACTGGAGAGAAAAGAAAAAGCGTATTTCAAGGACAAGACAAAAGCAGACCCTAAAAGGGCCACGGTTTTCAGAAATCCCCCCCCTTGAAATAAATGTCCTTCTACACACCCACATGCCCCTGACTAAACAAAATTTGAAAAAATGAAGTAAAGTAAAAAAAACCAGTGACTTAAGGGGGAGAGGAGGGTATGGAAGAGGGAGGGAGGGAAGAAATACACCAGATAAAGAGAAAATATACAGTGTAATATTTCATCTGCTGATATACCACAGTGAAACATAAACTAATCCTCATTCATATGGGAATATTCACTCAGAATTTACTTGTGGCTTTGGTACTTTTTCTTGACTGGTAAGATCGCAGGTCTTCTGGAAGACCTGGAAAATTTGAAAACACCAAAGTAGATAAGAATTAAGTGTATCGATTCATGGTCGAGTTGCCGGTTTCTCCCTCTCGCATGAAAAAAAAATCCCACACCTTCATCCTGCATAACATCATGCATGTATGTAATAAAATAAATATGTTTAATGTAGTTTTACAGCGAGGGGGTCATGTGGATACACTTATGTACATTCACAGACAATACCCATTGCTCAGTTAAGAACAAGGGGGTAGGTGAGGGGGAAATCGAAGATTTTCTTTGAAGACCAAGAGTCAGACCGAAGGTAACAAAAGTAAAGTGTGATTTACCTTGTAGTTAAAAACCAAAGGAGTCTTTTTACTAGGGGGGCTGCTGGTTCTATTCATGCCATTCCAGTGGAATATAAAAGAGACGCCTTTGGATTTTGAAGGAAAAATTCACAACGTTATGTTTTTACTTTTTTTTCCCCCTTCAACCAAGACATCTTTCGCTGGAGTCCTTTATCTAGAGCTTTGTATACATATTTTTAATCCTATACAAAAATGATAGGATGTCAAGAAGGATCTATAATAACACCATTTTTTTTATTTCACTTCAAAGACTTGGCAATTTCTGATCCATGTGACATTCACACTCCTTCAGGGTCAAACAACATCTTGCAGCCTTCAT
This sequence comes from Coccyzus lansbergi, assembly GCA_033558105.1. Lineage (NCBI taxonomy): Eukaryota > Metazoa > Chordata > Aves > Cuculiformes > Coccyzidae > Coccyzus > Coccyzus lansbergi. The sequence continues at coordinate 581,168 of JAUMJK010000788.1, read as the reverse complement.
AAAATGATTAAATATTTTAAACAGCTCCTGCTTATACCTCCATCGCCCCTCGAGACTGATACTGTTATCGTTTTTGTCAAAGCCAGTTTCCATCCGCATTTGTCATTCCTGCTTGCATTTATGAGTTATCAATCGCCACGTCAAAATGCAAAATAACTGATGTTCTCTGGGCGGGATTGGATGGTCTATCTGGGGCTTTTAATCAATGCTGATTTTTATTTTCCATACCCATACATAAATCTTTACCATTCTGGGCCACATATAATGCGTTTGTACAAAACGCAGTGACAGAAGCAGTAGTTATATTATCAAACATTATACCTCGGGGCTAACTGAGTATCAAGGGCTTTCAAAAGGGAACATTGGGAATTACTGTGCAGGAGAGATGACTGCAGGAAAGAATATAAGGGATTGGTTGTTGCCATTTATAAATCAACATCATGCAAGCTAATCCTTCTCACTTAAATGCAGCCCAAATACTTTTCCTGATACTCTGAAACTCAGCCCTATCTATTTTTTTTAAAGCTTGCATAATGCACACGAACAATGGTTATATGCATTTTCTTATTTGTTGAACTTTTCCCTAGGGATGTATACAGAAACTGTGCTGCTGTGTTGGTTTTTTCTCCCCAAGGCCTACAAGCCAGTAAATATCCTCTTTCTAATCATACCTGAGTTATTAGAACTCTCTCCACCTCCATATTTTTTTTTGCCTGAGCCGCTATAATAAAAGGGAATGTGTTTCATTCATTAAAAGGGTATCTGCCTCGTTTATTCAATGAAGACTGCAGCCAGCTATAGAAATAGCTCAAAGCCCATGCCAAGCAGGCTCCGAGGGTCACGTCAGGAATAGTTTGGGCTCAGGACTGCAGAAGAGCTGAGCTGCTGGTCTCCCTGGGAAATCCGAGCATCACTGTAGGAAAGCAAAGGCGGCGGAGGGGAGGTGGAAATCTCCTGCCTCCTCTGTAGGGACATCTGTGTGTGATGCACAGTGCAGGTCCAGTTACCACACTCCATGCCAACAGGACCTTGTTTAGCTGGAAAATTGTCAATATAGCTAGTAACGGCAAGAATTATTTTTACCTGTGTTGAGCCAAAAGGCTCAGAACTTCTGCAAGTGAGACATGCCTTCAGGCTCAAGGGTGGAAAGTTGCAGGGTGTCCTTGTGACTGTGAAGTTCTTTCTTGCTGCTTTCAGTGCTGCGAGGGCTGAACTGAAGTCTTGATAAGATCTGCGAGATAAGGGACTGTAAGTGGTGAGCAAACCTCCTTTCCTCCTCTTTTGTAACTAAGCTTTCTGCCATGGGACCAGAACCTTTTTATCAAATTTTCAGCAAAACATTTTTACTGAATAATCCACTTCTATTATGTGATTTCCCCTATTGTGTACACAGGCTTAGAAAAAACATGTTTATAAGCCTTTTTTTACTGAACTGCTAAAGGACATTCACTCTGGGTGTCTCCCGAAGGAAGGCTACCAAAAGTCTCTCTATTACAGGCTAATATGTTTTATTCCTCGTTAAGTAGGACAAACAGGAGAGTCTTTGAACTGCAGCCCTACTATCTCAAGGGTCACCTTATTTTATATTTGTGACAAACTACTGTGTTTGCACTATGGAGAAGTAACCTTGATCATCCATTCCTGCTCTGTGTCAGGGTCAAAGTGGCAGGTGTATTGCAAAAATTAGGTTAAGGTGAGTAGAAAAGAGGTCTCTGACAACCCTTTGGAGCCCAGCATTATCAACTGCCCTTTTCCAACATCTGTGAAACTTTTCCAATTAAAAAAAAAAAAAAAGACAGAAATGTAAGACATTGAAGCATAAGTAAGAACATGGTACAAAAATCATTCTGAATTTTTTTCTAAATATCAATGCCAAACTCAAAAAATTCCTCAACTAAAGTGTTCCATTTGCCCTGATTCTGCTCTTCAAGTAGGTGTGAAATATTTCTGGTCTTAACTCTTTACTGCCTTCAGCAAAGATGCACAGCTTTCTTGGCCTCCTCCCGAGGCTGGAGTTGAAGACCTTGGGCTGGGTGGCTGTAGCACTCCTGTCATCACCTGGGAGTGAAATGTCAAACTGGAAAGGTAGCAGCACCTGAAAACCTTGTATTTGTAAAGTAGTCTGTAGTCACAAAAATCTCCCCGAGTGTTTGGAGAGAAGGAAGCTTGAATGAAGAAAAAGCACTGTTTGAGGATTAATTGTTTACATAGCTGTGCTAATCAAAATTGAATGACTCTTGGGTGTTTTAGTTAAGAGAATCATAGTATCATAGAATCACCAGGTTAGAAGAAACCCACCGGATCATCAAGTCCAACCAGGTGGAATCCTTACTGGTACTATCCTTCAGTCTTAATGAATAAAACTCTCTCTGATAATGATACAGCAGCATTCACGACCTCTGTCAGGTTTTAGATCCCTGTACGACCAATTACTAGAAAGTTGGCTTGGCTGCCTTTGAGGGTGGGTAGCCGTGGTACAGGACCAATGCTTTTTACACCTCACACTGCTCAGCTTGAAGCTGACTTCAGACATGGGAATCATAGAATCATAGAACAACCAGGTTGGAAGAGACCCATCGGATCATCGAGTCCAGCCTTTTTGCTAAGGCTGAGATTATTTTTGGATATGGTTCTGAAGGAGTAATTTGGAAACCTGAGAACACAGGTTACCGGGAACCCTGTGCTGCCCTTTCCTCACTTCTGCTCACCTGCAGCCTTTCCCCCAGCAGCTCCAAGGCTGCAGCTGGTTTTTCTTCCATGGGGACGAAGCCCCCTTGGAGCAGTTGGCAAAGAACTAATTCAGTGCAGCGTTGGACCTCCAAGGCCACCCAGGGACTCCCTGCCGGAGCACACAGAACCATAGAATGTCTTGAGTTTGAAGGGACCCACAAGGACCATCCAGTCCAGCTCCTGTCCCTGCCCAGGACACCCCAACATTCACACTGTTGGGCTGAGGGTGTTGTCTGAATGCTTCTTGAATCATCTACTCATCTATCTACTCAGCAACCCCTGGTCTATATTAGTTTATTTCAGGTGAGGTTTTGTAAAAATATGCTTTAATACTTTTTACAAGACATGACCCACAGTGCTGAACATTTGCTAAGTGTGGAAAGGCTAGTGTAAAATTGAATGGGGTTCAGTGTGGATGAAGCAGCCTTTCTGATCCAGAGATGAACACAGGACAAGGGTTATATCTCTCTACATCTAGGAGACCTGGAGCTCCAGCTCTCTGATGGTGACCGTTCCTGGCAAACCCTTTTGCTGGTGGGGCTGCAGAAATTACAACGTTTTCTGCAGCTGTGGAGGGTTGAAGTGCCTGTCCAAGGCTGTTGGCCAGACAAAATATAGGAGACCCTGTATTCCAGGTCTAGACTTTTCCTTTCATCCTTTCTATTCCCTTCATCTAGTGGCAACACGGCTCTTCTAGATCATCAGGAGTGCCACAGTAGCAATAAATGAAGAAGATAAATAAATGAGAAGAGCAACGAGGCTGGTGAGGGATCTGGAGAACAGACCTTATGAGGAGCGGCTGAGAGAGCTGGGGGTGTTCAGCCTAGAGAAGAGGAGGATGAGAGGAGACCTCATTACTCTATACAACTACCTGAAAGGAGATTGTGGAGAGGAGGGAGCTGGGCTCTTCTCCCAAGTGACAGGGGACAGGACAAGAGGGAATGACCTCAAGCTCCACCAGGGGAGATTTAGGCTAGAGATTAGGAGGAAGTTTTTCACAGAAAGGGTCATTGGGCATTGGAACAGGCTGCCCAGGGAGGTGGTTGATTCACCTTCCCTGGAGGTGTTTAAGGGACGGGTGGATAAGGTCCTGAGGGACATGGTTTAGTGTTTGATAGGAATGGTTGGACTCGATGATCCGATGGGTCTCTTCCAACCTGGTTGTTCTATGAATCTATGATTCTATGAAATATCTCTCTTTGCAGGTGGTGAGAGAGAAGGCATCCAGCTCAGTGTGTTTCCAGTGGTGCATCTGAAACTGTTCTACAGGTGAGGGGGAACGAACTCAGTAGATGGTCCTCACCCCAAGAAGGCATGGGGAGGGCTTTGTTTTGGGCTGGTCTTGATCTCTTAACTCAATGTCTACTCATAGCTATTAGAATCATAGAATCATAGAATCATAGAATCATAGAACAACCAAGTTGGAAGGGACCCATCGGATCATCGAGTCCAACCATTCCTATCAAATGAGGCCCTTTTCGTATCATCCCCCTTCCTATTATGAGGCCCTTTTCGTATCATCCGTCCTCTCTCCAGCTCTGTGTTCAGACAAAGAGCTTGGAAGGAAATGACCACACCCAGGACCCAAATCCAGTGCCTGAATTTATTCTGATTAAGACTCTGTGACTTATGTAGCTTTGTTGAAGTCAATGGGGTAATTTGTATAATACAAACTACTCGGTATGAGCAAGAACACTGGAATTCATCCCCTACTGTTTTGCTTGGATCATCACTGTCTTGAAAGCTTGTCTGACCCGAGCAGTCAGCCTTCATTGCTAATTCAAGTCTGGACTCTCTGCAGATGTAGTTAAATTCTCTGGGTTCTCCTGTTTCTGCTGATGGTTGGGATCATCAATGTTTTGGATCTCATTCGATTTGTAATGTATTTTATCTGGCAGCTCTGCCTCCTGCACATTTCTTTGGCATGCCTGGATGAGGGGGAGGTTTTTTTTGACTTCTTCTTTTGGCTTCCCATCCTCTACAGCAGAAGTCACATTAAACTGACTTTAAATATCTTCTCTCAGTTTTGGCCTTCAAAGGAGATGGATTGTTTTGAATAGTCTTTATAATAAAGTGCATTTTCATCACCCTAGGATTCTGAGTAGAAAATTTCCATCTGTGTCAGAGACCAGTGATGCTGCCAGGCTTCCGGGACCCTTTGGAAAACTAAGGCAAAGATCTCACTAATCACCTTTATATCTGTCTGTGGGACTTGCTTTTCAGTAGCTAATCAGCAGATGTTACCTAATGCTTAGATTTTGGATTTTTAATAGTTAACATTAGTGTTTAACGGAAAAATAACATGGAAATTCTCCACTATTTCTACTTCTGCCAGATTAACCTATGAGAAAACCAGTGGGAACTATACCTCAGAGTTTTGTATGTGGAGTCAACTTATTTTTCCATGTGCATGGTTGTAGGTGCTCAAGGCATGAACAGTTAAACCGAAGAAATTGTGCTTCATTATCACTGCTCAGATTAAAAATGAACCTAAAAATTCCAGGATTTTTCAGCCCAGTCTTCTCTAGGAAAATATCCCAGAACTGAATTTGCATGCTGGTGCCTGAAAGATGGTTTAGTATTTGATAGGAATGTTTGGACTAGATGATCCGATGAGTCTCTTCCAACCTGGTGATTCTGTGATTCTATGAAAGGACAAAAATAAATTGACCTTCAAATATGTTCTGAGCTGTTTCAAGTCAGAATTTTCTTCCCTACCTTGGCCACACCTTAAAGGATGAGGGTAAAAACTTTGAGGAAATCTTTTTAGAAGGAACTTAAATTTCATGAAAATATGCTTTGCTCATACTTCTGTCTTAAATAGTTCTAAATATACTCTATCTTAGTTCTTTAAGGCAGAGAAAATCTGTAAGCAAAATGAGAGATGAGTTTACTTGTTTAAGGTGAAGTTAGAAATCTCATTGCTAGATTATAGGCAATTTACAATTTTGATAAAACATGTAAAATGTCAAGTTTTCTCTCTGTCAAAAAAAAATAATCCATCTTGGGTCATTTAGCAGTAGCTATAAATATAGGCATGCTATCAACATCTTACCTGAATAGCTGTTCTTGTCTGAGGACATGGTACTTAAAGTGCTTAGTTTTCAGATCCCGCTCCTTAGGTCAGTTTAACACCTCCAAACCTCACTGACTAGGATCCATTCTTTAAAATGAAGCCCCATTCCTGCACCTGCCACTCAGCAATTTCAATAATATATACCTGTAGATTAAATTTCTGGACCCTCATCACAAGAAGGATGTTGAGGCTCTGGAGAGAGTCCAGAGAAGAGCCACAAAGCTGGTGAAGGGGCTGGAGAACAGGCCTTATGAGGAATGGCTGATAGAGCTGGGGGTGTATATCCTGGAGAAGAGGAGGTTGAGAGGAGACCTCATTACTCTCTACAACTACCTGAAAGGAGGTTGTGGAGAGGAGGGAGCTGGGCTCTTCTCCCAAGTGCCAGGTGACAAGACAAGAGGGAATGGCCTCAAGCTCCACCAGGGGAGGTTTAGGCTGGAGATTAGGAGGAAGTTTTTCACAGAAAGGGTCATTGGTCATTGGAACAGGCTGCCCAGGGAGGTGGTTGATTCACTTTCCCTGGAGGTGTTTAAGGGACGGGTGGACGGGGTCCTGAGGGACATGGTTTAGTGTTTGATAGGAGTGGTTGGACTCGATGATGCGATGAGTCTCTTCCAACCCGGTGATTCTATGATTCTATGACCCTGATTGTGTTTCACCATCACTTCTCTGGGAAAGAAGTGGTTCCTCCATGCCAGAACTGCCTGAACTGCATAGTGTCCTCCCTGCTTTTGCACAGGTAAAGCTCTGCTTGTTGCAGGATGTTTGACATTGTCAGGTTCATGAAGAAAATTGGTAAATCTCACATGTCCTACCCATTTGGGAAGAAATAACAGGGCCTCTAGAGACTACACTGTGGCCAGAACTATGACTCTATGTTCAGTATTTTGGGGCTTTTCAGCTTTGTAATGAGATAGAGGACAGTTAAATAGCCTCAGCAGTCCAAGGAAGGGTCTCTCAACTCATTCTGCTATGTGACCGAAAGGACTGGCATGAATAAACCACTGACTCTACACTACACAAGTCTTAGTGAGAGAGAGAAAGAGAAGACTGGTAATAACTTTGTTTTCTGAAGAGGTCTTGGCTCTACTGCTTTATTCATTTACTTTTTAATATGTCATAAACTTGCAAAGTAAGCCTAGTAACACAATCAGAAATATCTACTGTACTCCAGAATAGGAAAGATATTTTCTGAATTGAAGGATGCAGTTGTGAATTGAGAGGGTAGATTGAGTTTCTCTTCTCTTTGCTTATTATGATGATGTAGTTTTCCCCCACAAATAATTCATATGAGCTAAAAATGGCTCTATTTGCTCTCAAAGTAACAAACTTGTAAGTAGAACGATTCAAAATAAATTACAAAAAATATAATTTCACTGCGTTTAACCCGTATGAGTGAAAATAGAGATAACGTGAAATTTGGGACGGCGGAACAATTCCTTTTCATTTCAGGACTGCATATGCAGATTCATATTCTCTGATGAGATAACATAGCATATCACCATCAATTTTTTTTGATCTAAAAAATATCTTCATCTGATGTTCTGATCCCAAGCATATGACATGAAACTAGGGGGGAGCTGATGACACTCTTGAGGACAAAGAGTTCAGGAGAGCTGTAATGTGGGTGAGCATTTTGAACACATCTCCTTTTGCAGGAGGATGAGTTGCCAGCATCACATTCCCGAGCAGAATTTGCTGTGGAAATATTGGCTACATATAATTTGTGACAATTACAGTTAATTTTACTTGAAAGTGTCAGAATCAGCGCGTGGAAAGGCACAAGGACCTTACCAAGCTGTACCAATATTTAAGTGAAGAAATACGTTACTCTTAAACATCAAGGTCCAAACATCTTAAAACTTTAAATATGAAAAATGGAGAGTGTAAAAAAAGTAATACTGGAGAAGTGCACAGAGGAGAAAGGGACTGTGGAAGAGAGGTCTAAGGCACAGTGAAATAAGTTTGATAGATGTCGAAGTGTCAATATCAAGTAAACAGAAGATATCCTTGCATGTCTATATATATATGTATGTGTTAGGGGATAGTAAAAAATCCAGATGAACACAGACACATTGTAAATCCAATAACTTTTGGTCATACACTTTAAAACTCTGAGTCTGAGGTATGTGTAGATAGTGCTATAGACCACTAAGAGTCTGAATATCAGAAAATACCGATGGCTGCGTCTAATGGTCCTAAGGGCATCTCTTAATGTCGTGTGATCAACAAGAGAAAACCAGCAGTATCTCAACTGTTTGTGCTCCTAGAGCTTTCAACATATAATTTTTTCTTCACCTGTAGAAAAGACACAATCAGGTTCAACCCAAGGTTTCTCCACAACACAGTAGGTAGATAGAATATGGTTTTCTTATGAAGTGAATGAATAGGTAGTTGCGATTTTAAATAGTATTATAATTAGAGGAGTTGGGCGTCTCTGGCAAGTAACCAATCACCTTCCACCTTTAGACAGGGGGAAAAAAAACCCAGCCAACTTCACTTGGGCACCAGAGTGATAGGAAAAATGAGGTATTTTAAATAAAATAAACCCCCCTTGTTATGACAAGTGACTAAAACCCACAAATGAATGCAGAAGTCTGCTATTTAATGTAGTGTATGCTGATATTTAAGCAGGTCTATATCTGTCAAACAAGCCTCTTTTCTAAGACTGGCACAGACTGTTCTGCATTTGGTTTCCAGAATCAGCAAATTACATTGGCAGAACAAAGCTGTCATATTTGGTGGTATTTTGTTACATCCATTATCTCACTTAAGTTTAGACATCTCTTAGCAAAATCTGATCCCACTTAAAGACTGCCTTATTTTGCAACATAAAACAAAATGACAGGCTGCTTAAGAAAAAAAAAAAAGTTCATTAGCAAGCAATGAGTTGGTGGAAAAACTGCACGACTGCTTCAGATATGAAGAATGAAAGCATGAAACGCTGTAACCTTTCCACAGTGGGCCAAAAGCATACATCAAGGCTGTATTTGACTAAACAAGGGCATTAAATGACTTCAATAAACAGAATTAAACAGGATGAAAAATATCAGGGATACTTCGGGGTTGATTAAGAAGGTGTTACATCCAGAGTGGCTTGGAAGGCACGGTACCATGTACCACTTCTGCCTCAACAGTGACACATATGGGGCAGTCATAAATAGTGAGACTGGAAAGTCTTTACCGTCCCAAAGACAGTTGGTATACAGCAGAACTGCGTGCAGGGAAACCTGCCTTTGAAAAGGAAGGTTGGTTGTATTATTCTGGAACCAACTGAAGATCAGCTTCTGTTGCAAAGTGAAATTTAGTTTTAGCTGACTCTTCATAAAGATGAACACACGGCTGCTTCTCTGAGGTTAGGGGTTGAGGGTAACGGTGGAAAGTTGCCACACTAGTTTAAATCATAGAATCATAGAATCATAGAACAACCAGGTTGGAAGAGACCCATCAGATCGTCCAGTCCAACCACTCCTATCAAACACTAAACCATGTCCCTCAGCACCTCATCCACCTGTGCCTTAAACACCTCCAGGGAAGGTGAATCAAACACCTCCCTGGGCAGCCTATTCCAATGCCCAATGACCCTCTGTGTGCAAAACTTCCTCCTAATCTCCAGCCTAAATCTCCCCTGGTGGAGCTTGAGGCCATTCCCTCTTGTCCTTTCCCCTGTCACTTGGGAGAAGAGCCCAGCTCCCTCCTCTCCACAACCGCCTTTCAGGTAGTTGTAGAGAGTAATGAGGTCTCCTCTCAGCCTCCTCTTCTCTTGGCTAAACACCCCCAGCTCTCTCAGCCGCTCCTCATAGGGCCTGTTCTCCAGCCCCTTCACCAGCTTTGTGGCTCTTCTCTGAGTGATAGAGGCATTTTTTTTTTTTTAAACCAGTTCCCATTTCCTTGTCATCTTCTTGTTTTTTCCCTTGGACATTTCCTGATCTGGTGATGAGTGATAATGCACCCATCACAGAGGCGAAGTGATATCACAGGCTGTATAGTCATGATCCAAGAGTGTTTGAGCTGGAGATAGTGTCACTGATACCTTGCTTCTCAGATGCACTGCAAACATCCAAACTCTGTGAAACCAGTTCACGCTGGCGACAGAACAGCTGAGGAAATGTGGGATTTCTCGTGGGAGTAAAAGCCATACTGTGTACCTAGGGGAACAAACTACCAAAATAATGTGTGCCCCCAAGGCAAATAGTATCCCAAGTACTGCCAAGGGCCTCTGGCAGAGTGTATCAAAATACAGATACAGGCTCCCACATTCACCTGTCACCTACAGAAGCAGGAGCTTGAGCGTAGATAGCTTTTTTAGTCACTTATTTAGCAGTTTTTAAACTCTCAAGGGAAGAAGAATTCTTTGAAAAACTATTGGATGCTCAAAAAAAAAGGTTAATTTCAGTGTTCTTTTATTCTCCATACCTTAAATAGTACAAAGAGTTGCAGTGGTATTATGGACCCATAATTACGGGGTTTGGGGGACAACATGTCTTTTCTGGTGTTTCAAATTCACTTCTGCTGCAATAACACAGATGAGAAAACTACTTGCCGGCCAACCCTATCATTTTAATGAAATTCACACTTTAGGGTATGCTCCGAAGAAGTAAGACTCATGATTGCTTATGAGCATCATATGGTCTCTCATATTCATGCCACAGGCACACAGGCACACACAGACGAACATGCAAACACTGAGTTTATAGTTATCATAGAATCATAGAATCATAGAACAACCAGGTTGGAAGAGACCCATTGGATCTTCCAGTCCAACCATTCCTATCAAACAATAAACCATGTCCCTCAGCCCCTCGTCCATCTGTCCCCTAAACACCTCCAGGGAAGAGGAATCAACCACCTCCCTGGGATGCCTATTCCAATGCCCAATGACCCTCTGTGTGAAAAACTTCCTCCTAATCTCTAACCTAAATCTCCCCTGGTGGAGCTTGAGGCCATTCCCTCTTGTCCTGTCCCCTGTCACCTGGGAGAAGAGCCCAGCTCCCTCCTCTCCACAACCTCCTTTCAGGTAGTTGTAGAGAGTAATGAGGTCTCCTCTCAGCCTCCTCTTCTCCAGGATAAACACCCCCAGCTCTCTCAGTCGCTCTTCATAGGGCCTGTTCTCCAGCCCCTTCACATGTTTATTTAGAGGTGAGCAGATGATCTAAACCTGACTAAAATAGTCAATAAAGATCATTCAAAGTTGCAGACTTTCAAAAATGATTGAAAACTCTGCCTGTGTGTGTGCATGCTTATGCACACATATGTATTAAGGGAGGCAGGAGAGAGAAGTTGGTTGGTTTTTTTTCAGAAAGTGAATAATGTCATCGTTGATTTAATTAGCAAATTCTAGATGTGCTGACAAAGGAAATTTTCTTGGGAGATGCACTGTGTTGTGTCAGTGGTCTAAATGAATAGGCTGAGCTGAGTTCCTGGTAATAACAGATGAACAACACAACTCGCCAAACCTCAAACAGTGCATAAATCAATTTGCTGGGAATTAACCACTTGCTTTAAAATTAGGGGTTACTTGACAGAGTTTCAGTGATTAGGTTGTCAGGGACCTGTATTTCTAGCTGGGATTTATCCTTCATTGATATAAGTACATCCTCTTACAGACAACTGAGCGAGTAGGGGTAGCAATGCAAAGCATGAGGCTGGTTAGGCAGCGCGGTTTTATTCTTTGTAAGTCCTCGGCGGCATTTGGAGGTGGACAAAGGAGGGCAGAACAGGAACACTTATCAAAAAGAAAATGTGCTGGCTTTGTGAACTACTAATAATGTCCAGGATATTAGTAGGAGGACTGTGAATGAGGGGAAGCATTCAGAATCCCTGCACTTCACATGGCCCTTCTGTGCAATAAGGAGCTTAACAGTTTGTTAAATGAGATGCCGAAAAATGTTCAATTATACCGAGAAATTAATGAAAAGCAGTAAGCCACTTGGAGGTCACTTCATCTTGCGAAAGTTGAACATTCGTCTAGTATACACAGCCAGGGCCACCATTTTTATGATTAAACGTATATTCCCATATACTTCAAACAATGGCAGATGGTAGAGTGAGCCCTGAGATTAGGTACATATGGTAAATGTGGGGGCAGGGGAGAGGTATGGGGCAGACAAAGCAAAGGCTACAAATTGGCCCAGGAAATACCAAGGGTCATCTATCAGGTCTAAATATTGCAGCATTCCTACTTTATTTTACTTAGCCAGCGGGGAATGTCCATCCACTCCCCCTCCGCGAGCCCCCTCCCCTTTCTTTTTGCTGATCTCTTTCACTACTCAGATACACTTATTTTCAGACGGATTCCCTTATGGTTTCCCAGACAGCTTTGCAGGATGATTATCCAAGCAGTTTCAGTGATATAGTGCAATTAGCATGGTCTCCTTTTGGGCTGCTTCACAACCTGAATCCTCCTTATGGCACTGGCTCTGAGGTCACCATTTCATCTTCTTTGGATCTCATCTTGGGAGGTCTGCTGAAGGAAATCACATCCATACATTCTGCATCTACCTTCTGATGGAACCAGGAGTTTAAGCTCAGGTGTAAAATCTTAGTTGCTGAAAAAAAATTCTGTCAAGCACAATGGCAGTTAATAAAGTTAATAAAAGCTCTTTCAAGGTAATGAGTCATCACTTGCTTACCATTACCAAAAATGGGCTGAACAGACATACGTGCCCTCTTTTGGGCTTCCTTTTCCATCCCACAATGGGATTTATCAACAAATAGCTTAGTGCATCCCATGATAGAGATCTTTCACTTCTCCAGTTTTGTCTTTCTTCTCCTCTAGTCCTTCCTTTCTGTTCCTTACCTTGCACAATCCAAATCCAATCCAAATCCAACTGCACAATCCAAATTCAATCTAATTGCACAATCCAAATCCAATTGGCTCTGCCTTAGCATTCTCTGCTTTCTTCTGTTGTAGCTGCTTCTCTAGTTTTGTCCATTCCTCCTCTGTAACTACTTTCTCATTTTCTGTGTTTATTTCACCCCTTCCCCATATGCTGTAAGGGTGTCTGTTTTATCTAGCATTCCCTGCTGCTTCTTTTTGATCACTTTCAAGAGCACAATAATTACTTCTAGGTTTTCTGGACCCTGGATGTTGTACATGCCTTGATCTCTAACTTCTGCCCTTTCATTTGCTGTAACTCATTCTTAGCTGTGTTGCAGGTGCTCGTTTGCAGACACTGGTTTACCTTCATTTGAACTCAGAGTCCCAGAGCTACCAGATCAAGTTGGCTACACAGGCTGGTTAGGCAAACCTAAAATCAGCCAGACACTCAAAAAAGCGTCTCTACTGCATGTTTAAGCCTCCCAATGGCGTGACTGTACCCAATGACCGCCTTCATTGTGATGACTCCTAGCTGTGTTCTGTGAAGAATCATAAAATCATAGAATCGTAGAACAACCAGGTTGGAAGAGACACACTGGATCATTGAGTCCAACCATTCCTATCAAACACTAAACCATGTCCCTTAGGATCTTGTCCACACGTACCTTAAACACCTCCAGGGAAGGTTAATCAACCACCTCCCTGGGCAGTGTCCTATGACCCTTTCCATGAATTTTTTTTTCCTAATGTCTAGCCTAAATCTCCCCTGGTGCAGCTTGAGGCCATCCCCTCTTGTCCTGTCCCCTGGCACTTGGGAGAAGAGCCCATCTCCTTCCTCTCAACAATCTCCTTTCAGGTAGTTGTAGAGAGCAATGAGGTCTCCTCTAAGCGTCCTCTTCTCCAGGCTAAACACCCCCAGCTCTCTCAGTCGCTCCTCACAGGACCTGTTCTCCAGCCCCTTCACCAGCTTTGTTGCTGGTGAAGAGGAGTTGAAATGCCAGTTTGAGTTTGAAATTTGTGTTTCTGAGGTCTGGGCCCTGTGGAAACAAAGCCTGTCCTGAATTTTTCCACTGGTTGTTCATCTGTAACTCTTCTGATAGTCCTGGTATAAATGTATTTTCCTTTGCTGTGTAGGGAGAAATCTACCAGCAGCATGAATGAAGCAGTGGTTGCTACAATGAAATTTGTAAAATCTCCTACTGAAGTTAAGTTAGTTAGCACAATCAGGGTCACAAAATCACAATCCTTAAAATCATCCTGAGAATAGATACATTCTGTACTGCTTTCTGTCCTCGTTATGATCTCTGTCACAAGAACAAGTTATCCCCGAATCTCAGTGTCTGAGATGCTGTCTTCTCATTTTCATCAAATAATCCCTGTTCTTGTGACAAAAGATTGTAAGTAACAGGAACAAAAATGGCCCCAAATGAAGCCATTCTCATGACAAAGACTGTAATGAGAACAGAAAATGGCACAAAATCAATTCATTCTCATGACAACCTTAAGATTGTAATGAGGACAAGAAAAACAGTCTGAAATTTATCAATTCTTGTGACAACCCTGAGACAGTAATGAAAGCAGCAAATGGTATGAAATTGGTCCACTCTCATGATAGACACTGAAACAAAACCAGAAAATAGCAACACGTTTATCCATCCTTTTGACAACCCCGCGAGTGGAACAAGAACAGAAAAGGTTAGGAAAATTAACCCATTCCTGTCACCAACAATCTGATAAGTGTAATAACCAATTGTCCTTTCCAAATGGCATAATTCAGCCTTTTGAGCACCGACTTCATACTAAACCAGAGGAGTAATTAAGTTTCAGAATATCTTTGCACGTAACTCACATTTGGTTTAGGTATAAAGTAGGAGGAACTTATGGTAAATGAGGAAAGTGTGCAAAGTGGGTCCCACACCCAATGGCTGGAGAATCGTCTCTTCAGGGTGCCTATTGCCAGTGCTGTTTTTACCAGCATCACTTTATTAATTTAATTTCTTTGTGTGTATTCCTGGCATCCACAGACCTCAATTAATGATGAGGTCCTTTCAAGTCCCTGCTTCTGTGAGCATGTAAAGCAATTGCCATCCATCGCCATCTCTCTGCAATCACGGGCGAGATGATGACATGCGGATGACACCACACTGAACGTATTTGCTTGTATAATATATCAGTAGAGGCAACAGTGAAAGAAGCTAGTTTTCTCCTTGGTTTCTTTGGAGGTAGACCTGGTTGCACGTAAGAACAGAATCGGGGATGTGGGTGATGAATCAAGAATTAATGAATTAATTATGGGTGTTAGTGGATAAGAGGCTACTTGATTGAAGTGATTGACAATCAGAAAATTATCAGCAGTCAGAAAATAAAGAAGCAAGGCAGAATTAGAAGAAAATTAAAAAGCAGGATGTAAGAGGCAGAAGGGAATAGGAGGAAGTTACTACTGGGGTGAACTCAAATGTAAAAGCAGGTGTGTACATGAAATGAAGGAGCAGAAAGCAGTGAGTAAGGAAAGAGAAATGAGTTACTCGTGGACTCATGCAAACAAGGAAAAAGGCCGAGCAGGAGGCTGATGCACTCAACTGCAAATGGTCACAACAGGGAAAGAAGTGTTGAGCAGCTCTGTATTTTCTGGTCTGAAAGCTAAAAAGCAATTCCTCACTTAGTGCAAGAAATATGATTTTCAGAAGGGGGAGAAGAAGGCATAAAAAAGACCTCTCTTTTTCCAGACACTCCACATTTCTTTTCTACCTGCAGTGAACTGTGAGTGTAAATGATATCATTAAGTTATCTAGCTATCTGACTGCACCCACAAGTCAGTGCCTGGAAGGGTAAATCCTATCATTTGCACCCTGGGTTAATGCACTGGAGCGAATTGTAGGTGCTGACTAGATTCCCACAGAATTGGAGGCTGATCTGAGACCAATATAAAAAAAATATCCCAAGTGTTTAGCTGGCACTCTCCTGCCACTTGGATGACATCTGACCTTTGCTTCTGTGTGTGTATGTTTTTGAGCTGCCCAAGCAGAGAGGAAATAATTTTGAAGCCTCCTGCTATGAAAGTCAGTATCTCCCTGAGTGGACTGACTGGACCTCTGAAAAAGTGTAAATGCTTAACCTCAGTCAAGAAGGCTCAAAGGGCAACATACTGCACTGCTGGAGGAGGAATGGAGAGGGAGAAAGTGTCAGCATGTACATATGGGAACTATTCCCTGGCTTCCTCCTGGGCTTTTTGCTACCTTTTGTACTCACTCTTCAGATTTACAGTCTATTGGCACCTGCACCGGCTACATGAAGGGCTCCTCGCAACACGCGAAAGCATGGATTTCATTATGTTTTGTCTGGAAATGAAAAACATGTCTCCATATGTAACAGGTCTATCTCTTTAAAAGAAAAAAAAATCCTAAAAAGAAATCAGTTGCGAGAGTCATTGTTGCCCCAGTGCCAGCTTTATGCCTTCGACT
This sequence comes from Coccyzus lansbergi, assembly GCA_033558105.1. NCBI lineage: Eukaryota > Metazoa > Chordata > Aves > Cuculiformes > Coccyzidae > Coccyzus > Coccyzus lansbergi. The sequence goes on along the minus strand of JAUMJK010000788.1, from coordinate 565,081 downwards.
AATGTGCTTCTCCAGGAACAGTCTTTAAATGAGAAGTTACGGCTGCTTTTCTGATTGAAACAAACTAGTGTTGATTGCTGATCAGCCATCTGTAAAGGAGGGCATCTCAGGAAGGATATGAGCTAATGAAAAAATGGACCTGATTTGAAAGTGTGATGTGCTTCATGCCACAGGCCAGTCTGAGTGGCATGAGATTATATCAGTGCAAGTGAGAGGTAGATTGAGAATAAGTAACTTCTGTCTTAAAGATTAAATAGCAAATTTGCTATTAAATGTGAAAGACATAAAATGGAATTAACGCTTTGAGGGTGTTAGCTGTGGTTATATACACTCTGAAAATGGCACTTCCAGCCTGTCACTTGCATTGTCAAACTGCACACTCTTCTCATTGCGGCTCAATTAATACTCATTCAGAAGTATCAATTAAAGAAATGAGAAATGAAGTGTTGACCCTTAACAGCCACCCACACATCACCCACTTCACAAGCACATTTCGTGTGGCATCACTTCTCCAAATGACCTTTGTAACTGGTAAAATATTATTGATGAAATCATTAGGTTTCTTGGTAACCAATTGATAATTTTCATCCGGGTTGCTTGGCACTGATAACATTACCCTTGCTGTAACTAAGAGAAAAACGCTGTCATGGAAGTGCATGGGGCTCACTGGGCATTCACACGTTTTATGCCTTGAAATTCCAAAAATCTTCAGTGAATGCTACAATTGGCACGACTATCAAATTAAAAAAAAAGAATATTTCAATTGTAAATCTAGTTGTTGCAGTGTTATTGTATGAGATGTGTTACGCTGTGCTTTGTTGCTTTGTCTTGTTATTACACTGTGTCCAACTGTGTGCTCCTGCTTTGTGACATGATATAAAATGATATAAGGAAAGATTGAATTGAAATGCTGGATTTGAATCCAAACTGGGACGTTAAACTGAACAGTCAAAGTTTGGAAGGGGTTGGATTTAGATTTTTTTTTTTCCTTGGGACTGAGGCCAAATGCAAACTTGGCTGTGATATCTCATTAATTTTGAAGCAGATCAAAATCTAAAGATATTCAAATTCAAAGTTTTAGGGTCAAATGCACCTCTAAATGTGAGCACTGAAATAAAGATGAACTAAAAAAAAGTTCAATGCAGTATTTGAATGCATTTTTGAGTTCTCTTTCTACTCCTAGTTTATTTCTTTTTGCCAGCTGATTGAAAGATTTCCTGAAATCCTAGCTCATTCAAATGCCTGGGATAACTGAGGGTGGAAATTACTTTTGGTATACAGCTCCCTTGCTTAGCCAGATCTTTAGTCATTTGATTTTTTTTTTTAATTTTCTTGAATGCATTTGATTGTGTGGGTGTTGCTGTACATGCCAGTATGCTTTGTGTCAGTTCTTTTCACTGCTTTGCCATTTATGCTTCATACCAATTCCTTTCATTGTAGTGCAACGTTAAATATTTTCCTGTAGATCTTAAACTCATCAAGTGCATTGTTGGTTTTTAATTTTTTTTTTTTGGTTGTTTTGTGTTTGGTTTCTTTTTAAATATAATCAAAACCAAATAAAAGAAATGTAATCTTAGCCTGGTTCTACTTCAACAGTAGGAAGGTCTCCTCCTGTGGACTTTGCACTGTTGTGCTCACAAGCAATCAGTTTTGCTGGAAGTCTCCAGTTAAGCCTAAACTGTCAATGCATATAGGCTATATTTTATTGTTATTATGTATATCATGGCCAAGGAAGACTGTTTTCAAACAATAATTCTTGAAAACTACATTGTCAAATATGCTTAAGATGCCCTAGTACCATGAAACCCCACTGAATGCACTGAAACCCCACTATAGATTGCAATGATACCAATAGCTGAAGTTTGCAAAAGTTGCCAAACATGGTCCATGGAAAACCTCTTCTGTCAGCTGTTTGGAGTCCATCAAACCTAAACAGTTTACTTCATGATTGGACTTGATGATCTGGTGGGTCTCTTTCAACCTGGTGATTCTATGATTCTGTGATTTCCATGCTGAGAATTGGCTTTGTTCAACCATAGAAGTGATGGAGGGACAGAAAATTAAAAGAAACTAACAAAGGTAAATCAAAGAAATAGAATTTGGAAAAGAAATACAAATAAGGCCAAGAACAGTGATGTATGTGCTACACTGTGGCTGAGAACTCAAAAGAAGAACATCAGATAATGCCAGGCACAGTGTTCCCAACCTTAGTCATCACTATGGAGCCTCATCTGCGTAGCACTGTCTCTATGATGTCATTAGTTTTCATTTTAGGATCCATGTTTGGTTCATTGGAAAGGACATTCTGTGCTGTGATGATGTATCTGAACAATGTGGTGACTGTAGGCGGACATCCTCCTTGCTTACGTATCCTGGGAATGAAAATCTGTCTCGTGCCTGGGACAAGGAAAGTGGGAGAAGTTATCTCTAGACTGCTGTAAAAGGTAGAGCACAGTAATCCAATTCTACTCTGGCTTCATTTCCAGAATTTTCATCTGATGACAGGCAAGTTGCTTCAGAAAAGGACTTTCCACAGGGAGCTTGATTTTCTGCAATCACAGCTCTGATTTTCAGAGCTGCAGACTTCTCACAGCTGTGCATGAGGTCAAGATGACCTCTGCTCTGAACAGAGAAAGTACTCTGAATATGCAAAATGCTCTAAATATTAGTCTGTAAGTTTTTCAATTAGGAATCCCAAATCTAACTATACATTTGTCAGCCTCACCTCTGTGCCTGAGAAGATCATGGAACAAATCATCCTTAGAAGCTGTGCTAAAGCACGTGGAGGATGGGGAAGTGATTAACGGCAGCCAGCACAGCTTCGCCAGGGGCAAGTCCTGTGTGACCCACTTAGTGGGTTTCTATGATGGGGTAACCACAGCAGTGGACACAGGAAAAACAATGGATATGATCTATCTGGACTTGTGTAAAGCCTTTGACACAGTCCCTCAAAACATCCTTCTCTCTAAACTGGAGAGATATGGATTTGATACATGGATGTATGGTGGATAAGAAACTGGTTGAATGGTCATATTCAGAGAGTAGTGGTCAATGGCTTAAGGTCCAGATGGAGATCCATGACAAGTGGTGTCCCTCGGTGGTCTGTACTGGGACTGGTGCTATTTAATATTTTCATCAACGGTATTGACAGCAAGATTGAGTGCGCCCTCAGCAAGTTTGCAGATGACACCAAGCTGAGCTGTGCAGTTGCCACACTCGAAGGGTGGGATGTCATCCAGAGGGACCTGGATAGGCTGGAGAAGTGGGGCTGGGAGAACCTCGCGAGGTTCAACAAGGCCAAGTGTGAGGTCCTATACCTGGGTTGGAGCAATCCCTGATTTCAGTACAGGATAGGGTATGATGTGACTGAGAGCTACCCTGCCAAGAAGGACTTCAGGGTGTTGGTCAATGAGAAACTTGACATGAGCCAGTAGTGCGCACTCACAGCCCAGAAGGCCAAATGTATCCTGGGCTGTATCAAAAAAAGCATGGCCAGTTGGGTAAGGGAGGGGATTCTGCCCCTCTCTTGGGAGACCTCATCTGGAGTATTGTGTCCAGTTCTAGAATCCTCAACATAAGAAGGATATGGAGCTCTTGGAATGGGTCCAGAGGAGGGCTACAAAGATGATCAGAGGGCTGGAGCACCTGCCATATGAGGACAGGCTGAGAAAGTTAGGGTTGTTCAGCCTGGAGAAGAGAAGGCTCTGAGAAGACCTTATAGTGACCTTCCAGTACCTGAAAGGGACCTTCAAGAAAGCTGAGGAGAGACTGTTTACAATACCTTGGAGTGATAGGATGAGGGGGAACGGGGATAAACTGGAGAGGGTCAGATTTAGACTGAACATAAGGAGGAATTTCTTCACAATGAGGGTAGCGAGGTTCTGGCACAGGTTTCCCAGGGAAGCTGTGGCTGCCCCATCCTTGGAGGTGTTCAAGGCCAGGTTGGATGGGGTCTTGGGTAGCCTGGTCTGGTGGGAAGTGTCCCTGCCCATGGCAGGGGGGTTGCGACTGGATGATCTTTAAGGACCTTTCCAACCAAAATTATTCTATGATTCTACGATTCTATGTTTTGAGATTTTTATATTAATCTCTGTCTCAGTTTTTATACATGTAGGTCAGAGACCATGATTTTACACTTCTTCAGAGTAGTATCCTGTAAGTAAATTCTTAATGACAGCAAAAAATATCTAAACAACCATTATGACAACACCACAAGTAGGAGGGGAGAGGAAAACACTTATTTTGTATCCAGTGTAGACCTGGATGGTGCTTGAAGCCACATATTGGATGATGAAGGTAAAATGTAATACTGAATAGGAGCCCAGTTTCATAAACCCTGTTCTTCATTGAGAGGATGGTATTGAAAAAAAATAGGATGTGGTCATATAATTAAGGACTCTGCTATGGCACATAGGCAGGAAGAAGCCAAATAAAGATTTGCTGCTGATGCTAATTCTGATTTCTTGTCTTTGCTCATTTTCTGGTCAACCTTACAATTTTTTGATGCATTCTTTGATTAAAAATACTTGATTACAGATACTTACAGATATATTTAGATACTCACACCTAATATACAATTAGATTCGTATTTACATATGCATAGGTTTGTAGGTGCTGAAGGGAAACTTCTCCATCTGGTGGGAAGAATGGCCTGTTGGATTTAGCATCTTAGATGCTTAAGCCATGTGTGTAATGACACAAGGGCAAAATTTAGAGGTACTGATCAGTAGAAAATGCATCTGTAGAGGATGGAAAATGAAAAAATATTCTTTAGTAATTTAAAAAAAAATCTTCTAACCCACATTTTTTCTTCCTGGAGGTACCAGGAATCTCAGGGGAGATTTAGGTTGGAGATTAGGAGGAAGTTTTTCACACAGAGGGTTATTGGGCATTGGAATAGGCTGCCCAGGGAGGTGGTTGAGTCACCTTCCCTGGAGGTGTTTAAGGGACGGGTGGGTGAGGTCCTGAGGGACATGGTTTAGTGTTTGATAGGAATGGTTGGACTCAATGATCCGGTGGATCTCTTCCAACCTGGTTGTTCTATGATTCTATGATTCTACCATTGTAGAGCTCTGCTTAACTGCTGGTATTGGCTTTTACTGGGGTGAAGTAGGGAAAGGCAGGTTAATAGATGGATATAGCTGCAATATAGACATTCTCCATAGTCACCCCTCTGAGGATGAGGGCATAAAGGAATGTGAAGTTGAAACTTAAAATGTGTATGGATGTTCCTTTTATCCAGGAAAGGACAACTAATGAAGCAGTTGGAGCACAGTATTTTCCTTGCAGGTGCTCCATCAGGCTTATAATGACATATCTTGCAATAGGAGAGTCACACTGGACTCCCTTGTTTAACTGTCGTCATCACTTACCATTTGCAAACTGGAAGGCTTTCTGATCCTGTGTCGGTGGCATGTGTGACTCAGCCTCAGTGACTCACTGAGAACAGGAGCTCTGTGAAGAAGTTTCAGCTGGTACCGGAGCCCCTGTGCACCATGTGGTGTACAAAGTCAAAACGAAGCAGCAAGCTGTGCGCTCCCCTCCACCTCGTGCCTCATTCCTCGCCCTCTGCTTTATGGCTAGAGCTACGCTGCAAGTGCCTGCTAGGGCAGTTTAGGAGCCATTCAATATTGTTAATTGATGGACAGATTGCTCCAAGCTCATCTCTCTCTGCTTTTGAGTTGCTTCCAAACATGAACCACAAAGGGAACGCTTCCAGCATAAATATTGGATTTGGTTCCCTCACAGTGGGATAGCACTCCTGTGAGCCCTTGGAAGTTTGAGGACTGCACGGCTGGCGGAGAAGATGCTGAAAATTTTGATTATTCAGGCTACCCAATTTACAAATCAAACTGGGTTTTGCTGGCTTATGCAGCCTATGGAGAAGACTCCTGCCTCAGATATCTTCTGTCTCTCTTAAAAGATTATAGCTGCCTCTGGAACAAAGGAATGAATTGACTTAAGGAATACACAGGCCAAATTGCCTCACTGGTATTTGAAAGTTAGACCAGGAGGTTTTGAAATTTGAAATTTCAAATTTTTTTCAATTTGAAATTGCCCCAAGAGGCATGTAAAGCAAAATCTTCAGGTAGGTGCAGAGAGAAGACATACAAATTTAGCCAAGAAGGATTTAGTCAGCCTATGTTAGGGCTGAATTCTTTAAGTTTACCATTTTAAGAAAGGGTTGTCCTTATATCTCACCTGCCTTTGTATTGCTAAATTTGGTGGGTAACAGGATGGGTACTTTGGTGGATAATAAGATGATCAACTGTCTGGGATTGTTTTCTAATTGTCAAGTCAAATGCTTCATGAAACATACACTGTTAAATGCCTGAAAGTCCAGGACTTGCATGGGAACCTATTCCTAACTCTTTTGGAGCACCTGGCCCTGGACTGAAATATCAGTCATTTGTGTGTCATTGATAGGAATGGTTGGACTCGATGAGCCGGTGGGTCTCTTCCAACCTGGTTATTCTATGATTCTATGATTCTATGACTATTGAAGAAAGATCTTCCTTTCTGCTTTATACTAAAGCACAAGATGGTTGCACCTAGATAAATCTACTGGTGTTCCTCTGGTATCAATTTCTGTTAGTTAAAAAGAGAGTAAGAATGTGCTTAGAACTAAAAAAATGCAGAAAAAAAGAAAATTAACAAAATAATTTCTGGTATAAAACTTTGAACTCTCTTTGCTGTGTTTGCATTCCTGTTCACTCCCCACAAATATTGTAGTGAATTAATTGACTCATAAGAGTGTTTGTGAAAACAGCATTTTTAAATGGGAAACAGTTATATCTGCAGAGAGCACTTATAAAACTCGTAAATGGGAGTACCCTACTCAGCAAAGCACTTCCCAGCCAATCTGGAAGCACAAAGGAGGCCACGTGATGTGTTTGTTCAGACAAAAGTAGCCCAGGCAGCTACGAACTGGTGGTGGAGAAGCTGCAGAACAAGAAATATTAGTCTAAATTATTCATAGTGGATCATTTCGAATAATGAGCGAATCTGAGAAAATAATGACCCGTTCACACACAATTCGCATAGAGGAAAAAAAAGCAGCTAAAATTGATAAAATTCTTTGTTACAAATTATTTGCTCTGCACTGGGTGTTGGCATAACAGTCTCTGAAGCTTGACAGTGCTGGAATAATTAAAATATTAAAATGGCTCCATTTTCATCTTTGATCACATATCTAGATCGCGTTGCAGAAATGTCATGTTTACTCATGACTCATAATGAAGAAATGTAGAAATGTCATTATTAGAAGCTCTGCTTTTACTGCATCACGTATCAAAATTCGCAGGCAATCCATTACATTTCCTTTTTTCATATTTCAAGCATTTGTTTCTTGGAGGAGCTGAGGCCCACATATTCAAAACCAGAGGACCTCCTTATACAGGAAATCTGAGCCACCAGATGGCTTTCGCTTTCCTGCCACCCACCACCCAATATTTGGGATGGCTCCAAACTCACTGCCAGATTCCTACTTCTCCCCTCTTGTTCTATAAGCCTGGCTCCCAACTTTACTGCATCCAGAGACTATTTATGATCAGTTTTGTAGCATATATTGAGGAAAAATATGTCGAAAACCTTTCCGCATTGCACTATTCTTCATTTGGTAAAGAGGAAATTTTCCTTCTTGAGCCCAGTTTGACCACCTTGAGGAATGAGATCAAGAGTAGTCAGGTCAGGACAAATGGAACTGAGGACCTGTTGCAATTAACAACAATCTCTGCACTGACAGTGTTGGCATCACTTTCCATTTGGAGCCGTGCGGCTGAGATCAGCACAGTGCTGAGGTCAAGATGAAGTGTGCTACAAACATTTGCCTCAAGTGCCAAAAGAGCAGCCCGGGAGGAAGAGAAATTATCAGCTCTGCTGGAAGTCCTACTAGTCCATAGGATTTCTTTTGATATTCCCCTGGAGTCATGGATTTAAACAAGCAAAGACACTGTCCAAGATCAGAAAGACCTAAATGAATCCACAGTAACGGGAATAAAATGAAGAAAAAAAATAAAATAAGTAAATAAAATTAGGCATGCTGAGGAGAAAGGAAGCAGCAGGTGTTTGCATACCAGCACATCTGTTCAGAAAACGTTTCTTTAAATCCAGATTAAATATACAATTTTGAAGCCTGACCTTTCAGAGTAATTAAAGATTTCTACTGCATGTCTTTCAGAGATAAGCTAAAATAGACAAATGAAGAAAATCTTCGGTTTCAGATGGAGCATAATATGAATTTTTCCTTGTGTTTTCCATTTCACAGCTGGATTTCGGCACAGCGTGCCTCACAGTTTTTGACTGCTTGCAGTGACAAGCTAAAATGCTGGAATGTGGGAGAGCAAAATGCTGCTTGTGTAAGGATATAGCTCAGGGGATCTGGTGGAAATACCTGCAAGTGTGGGATCTTGCTCATTTTAGAGAGAATAGGGAAACACAATCTCTGTCACCCTGATGTCACAACTTCTTGGGTTTGGAATTTTTTAGTGAAGTTTCCCAAAGGGTCACCCAGTGAAGAACGGGCTTGTGATGAACTGTCACGCTTTTCTTTATAGAGCAAAACTGAAGTCTTGAAACTGAGTCTTGGAAAGTTTTCAATTAGCCAGGGATACCAACAATTACGAACTCTGAAAAGAAAAAAATCTATGCAATCAGGTCATTACTGTTTAGCCCAAAGTGGTTAAATTTTGATTTATTTTCTATTTTGTCAGGAACTAACCCCCATGTATTAATCAACCACGGTGTTTCCTCAGCTTCTTCTCTACCTGACGTCCCTAAAGTAGGTAAAAGCATCCTTCTGTCCTGTAGTTATAAGCGGAAGCAATCACAACAATAAAACAAGCAGCAATTTTTAATCTGCAACAAGTTTTTCCAGCAGTTTTTGACTTCCTGTGTTCGCGAGGACTTTGTGTGACAACAACTCTTGATAATGTGAGATCAGTCATTGTAATTAATAATTAATGTTCTTTAATTACTGATAAAAGCAAAATTACAGTAACAGGAAAACAAGTGTTAAGCTTCTATTATTGCCATTATATTTCCACTAGGTTCTTGAGGTAGACTTAGATTTGTTGTTATTGTTATTTACAGGAGGCCTGTCTAGCGCACTATATGATAATGAAAAGTTTGCATTTCTATTACAATTGGTCAAAATGAATTCTTTCTTATGATAATAATTCACATAAGTGTCGTGGCTGAAAAGTGATTCTTTTTGGCCGTCTATAAAGCTGGCAAAGCTTTGCTTTTGCTACTTTTGCTTTCTGCAAGTGATTGTCCTCACAGCTCCACTCAGTGATAATTTGTGGCTTCTTACCAGAAAGTAGATCTGTGGCACTTGTACAAAGATCAGTGAGTTCAAGCTCTGAAGCATCTCTAGGAATAAATATCTGGCAGGGGAAAAGGTATAATGACAGGTTGAGAGAGTTGGGCTTATTCAGTCTGGAGAGGAGAAGGCTCTGCGGAGATCTTATAGTGACCTTCCAGTACCTGAAAGGGACCTTCAAGAAAGCTGGGGAGGGACTGTTTACAAAGGCTTGTAATGACAGGACGAGGGGCAATGGGTATAAACTGGAGGGGGGCAGATTTAGACTGGACATAAGGAAGAAATTCTTCACAACCGAGCAGTGAGGCTCTGGCACAGGTTGCCCAGGGAAGCTGTGGCTGCCCCGTTCCTGGGGGAGTTTAAAGCCAGATTGGATTGGGCCTTGGGCAGGCTGGTCTAGTGAGATGTCCCTGCCCATGGCAGGGGGGTTGGGACTGGATGATCTTTAAAGTCCTTTCCAACCCAAACTATTCTAAGATGCTTCAATTCTATGGTTCTACAGCTCTATGACTCTATTACATGCTGTTATGGTTCATTACTACAATTCATTCAAGAACTGACACCACACAAACAGTAAAATTACTTTAACTTTTCAAAGGCTTACTCTTCTTTATTGCTCTTTTCCTTGGTTTAAAGCAATCAGTGACCCATCAATTGTGGGATGTGTGCAAGATGCACTTCATGCAGAGTATAATGGTATGTAAAGAAAAGCTTTCATAGAATCATAGAATCACCAAGTTGGAAGAGACCCACCAGATCATCGAATCCAACCATTCCCACCAATCTCTAAACCATACCCCTCAGCACCCCACCCACCAACACCTTAAACACCTCCAGGGAAGGCGAGTCAACCACCTCCCTGGGCTTTGTAATAACCTTTGTCTGTTTGATGCATAAAGGAAAGCTGTCCATGTACTCACTCTTCTAGAGAGGCAGAAGGAAGAGGAGAAATGCTGAACACGCTCTTCAAATGAAATTCTGTAAAACACTTTTAATAGTCCCTGACTCTGATTAAGTGTCATATTTATTATTAGGCTTTCATTACTATTAAAGGAGCATTTTGAAGTGAAGTACCTGGTTTCACGAACACACTGATTCTCTGCTACTACTGAAAAAATTTTTCATGGAAAAGGTCATTGGCTGCCCAAGGAGGGGGTTGAGTCACCTTCCCTGGAGATGTTTAAGGCACGGGTGGATGAGGTGCTGAGGGGCATGGTTTAGTGTTTGATAGGAATGGTTGGACTCGATGATCCTGTGAATCTTTTCCAACCTAGTGATTCTGTGATTCTGTGATTCTGTGATCCTGTCTGTTAACACTTTAGTTTAAATGTCCATTACTATTTATATTAACTAATGGTTAATTACAATGGGATTCACACGGTGGTGCATAAGACAAGCCATACGAATGCCAAATGAGTGCACTAATGCTTGGTGTTATCACAGTGAATACCAAATGATTTCATAATGACTGGGGAGGTAATATATAATGGAAAGAATTGCTCCCTATTTGATATACTCACCACAGAACTAGGACTCATTCTTGGACATCATTCAGAAAGTGCAACATAGCCTGGAGGTCTTTCTTCCAGTCCTACAAGCATTGAAACATGGTCCACACCCTTGCAGAGCAAGACAAGTATTGGAATTTATTATTTATTGTTCATTGTTTTGAGTTGTTGCTATGGCCTAAAGCATTATAGTTCATAGTCAACTCTGTAAGAGAATCTTTGCTTCATAACTTCGTTTGAGCAGTGATATTTGAGTCAATATTCAACCTAGAGTATCAAAGAAATACTTTTACTAGAATGGGATGTAAAAATGTGCTTCTGGGCCAAGGTCTGTATTAATGATACTTACCACAACCTTCCTACTCTAATTTAATAGAATCATAGAATCATAGAACAACCAGGTTGGAAGAGACCCATCGGATCATTGAGTCCAACCATTCCACATCAAACACATTTGGAGTGCTTTTTGTAGGCCACTCATCACTATAGCATCTGAGGACCAGGGAGATAAGCCCATGCGTAACAGCTGTCATATCTTCATTTGTTTTTTTTTTTCTTTTTGAGGATACTTTTCCCTCATCAGCTCACTGTAGAATGACCTCCAGTGCTGGGAAGAAGGACAGACCTACAGGGAGTTATCTACCTGTTTCAATAAGCAATGAAGTTATATAAGAATTGTTGGCAGTCGATGCTCATGTACAATACGTCCATACAGAACTAAAGCCGGTGTTTTGGTTTTAAATTGGGTAGATGAGGTCTTGAGGGACATGGTTTAGTGTTTGATGGGAATGGTTGGACTCGATGGTCCGGTGGGTCTCTTCCAACCTGGTTTTTCTATGATTCTGTGATTCTATGAAATTGTATGGAAGTTTTGTTTAGTCCTGAGGAAAAAAAAAAGGAGTTTTCAATTTGACTTGGTAAAAATACAGGTTCAGAGTACTTCTATCTATCCAAGTAAAACACCAGCAGGGTCATTGGGCACTGGAACAGGCTGCAGAGTATACCCACCAGGGAGGTGCTTGACTCGCCTTCCCTGGAGGGGTTTAAAGCACAGGTAGACAAGGTGCTGAGGGACACGGTTTAGATGGGAATGGTTGGACTCGATGATCTGATGGGTCCCTTCCAACCTGGTTGTTCTATGATTCTATGAATAAATAAAGCAGGTGAGAGACGCAATCCATAGCCCTCTGCAATCATTTAGAGTCTGTTCTTTGGATGAAGCTCTATGTGAAGGACAAAATGCTGTGCAGAGTACCCAGGAATTCATTGTTTTAGGAGAAAGGCCAAGCACTAGTAGGGACTGATAAGTGAAGTGACCTGTAGCACAGTGGTGAGTGTCCCTGGCAGAGGGTCATTGGGCATTGGAATAGGCTGCCCAGGGAGGTGGTTGAGTCACCTTCCCTGGAGGTGTTTAACGCACAGGTAGATGAGGTGCTGAGGGACAGGGTTTAGTGTTTGATAGGAATGGTTGGACTCGATGATCCGATGGGTTCCTTCCAACCTGGTTGTTCTATGATTCTATGATTCTATGAAATGTCTTGGCGACAAAGACAATTTGCCAATTTCACATTTAAGGAGTAGATTGACAAAATAATCTGATGGGTCTCTTTCCTCTCTAATTTCTGTGATTTAAGAGGAGAAGTCTGTGTTTAGTAACCAGTGGGCTCCAGCTCCACAGGAATAAAGACATTAAATGCAACGTTCCTGATAACTACAAATTACCTTGTGACTACTGTAGCGCTTGGGACTTTCTGGCGACCCACCGCGAGAGCTAATGAAGATGCCCTTTTATAAAGCGCAGAATTCCTGGCAGTTATTTTTAATGGGTCATGCTGTGTTAGAAAATCATGCCTGCGAGATTCCCTGGAGTGGCAGTTGGGATGATATTACTTTCAATGAATCACAGCAGCCACCATAAGGGCAGGGCAGTGTCTATGGCAGCAGCAGCGAGCAATGGCGCAGTATCAAATGAACAGCTCAGCTGGTGACATCTGGTCCTTCAGATCATAACAAATCTGTAGTGTGTGCTACTCCAAAGAGTCCATCCTTCAAGGTGATATGTTAAAACGAGGTGTCTTTTTTTTTCCAGCTTGTTTTGGGTGACTCTCCAGGCAAGCACAGGAGATCCTGTTTAAAATGTGGAAAATAATGGATGAAAGTTGGGAGGTTCAGCTCTCCTCAGCAAACAATTACTTTGCACCTTATCATTGCTGAATTTGGTTATGAAAGAAAGGTGCTACCTCTGGGAGATGCTCAGACTAGGAAAAGAATGCTGCTGTGGGCATGAAGGTTCTGAGAAGTGCAGGTAGAATCATAGAATCATAGAATCATAGAACAACCAGGTTGGAAGAGACCCATAGGATCATCAAGTCAAACCATTCATAGCAAACACTAAACCATATCCCTCAGGACCTCATCTACCCGTCCCTTAAAAACCTCCAGGGAAAGTGAATCAACCACATCCCTGGGCAGCCTATTCCAATGCCCAATGACCCTTTCTGTGAAAAACTTCCTCCTAATCTCTAACCTAAATCACAGAATCACAGAACAACCAGGTTGGAAGGGACCCATAGGATCTTCTAGTCCAACCATTCCTATCTAACACTAAACCAAGTCCCTCAATACCTCATCCACCTGTGTCTTAAACACCTCCAGGGAAGGTGACTCAATCACCTCCCTGGGCAGCCTATTCCAATGCCCAATGACCCTCTGCGTGAAAAACTTCCTCCTAATCTCCAGCATAAACCTACCCTGGTGGAGCTTGAGGCCATTCCCTCTCGTCCTGTCCCCTGTCACTCGGGAGAAGAGGCCAACTCCCTCCTCTCCACAACCACCTTTCAGGTACTTGTAGAGAGTAATGAGGTCTCCTCTCAGCCTCCTCTTCTCCAGGTTAAACAACCCCAGCTCTCTCAGCCGCTCCTCATAGGGTCTGTTCTCCAGCCCCTTCACCAGCCTCGTTGCTCTTCCCTGGACTTGCTCCAGAGCTTCAACATCCTTCTTGTGCTGAGGGGCCCAGAACTGAACACAGGATTCAAGGAGCGGTCTCACCAGTGCTGAGTCCAGAGGGAGAATCACCTCCCTGGACCTGCTGGTCACACCGTTTCTGATACAAGCCAGGATGCCATTGGCCTTCTTGGCCACCTGGGCACACTGCTGGTTCATGTTCAGTCGGCTGTCGACCAACACCCCCAGGTCCCTCTCCTCCTGGCAGTTTTCCAGCCAGGCTTCTCCCAGTCTGTAGCTCTGCATAGGGTTGTTGTGCCCCAAGTGCAGGACCCGGCATTTGGCCGTGTTAAACCTCATGCCAATCTCCCCTGGTGGAGCTTGAGGCCATTCCCTCTTGTCCTGTCCCCTGGCACTTGGGAGAAGAGACCATTACACTCCTCTCCACAACCTCCACTCAGGTAGTTGTGGAGAGTAATGAGGTCTCCTCTCAGCCTCCTCTTCTCCAGGATAAACACCCCCAGCTCTCTCAGCCGCTCCTCATAAGGCCTGTTCTCCAGACCCCTCACCAGCTTCATTGCTCTTCTCTGGACTCGCTCCAGAGCCTCAACATCCTTCTTGTGGTGAGGGGCCCCGAACTGAACACAGGATTCAAGGAGGTAGACACTAAACAGCAGTTTTGGTGCCTTTCAGCTTTCTCTCTTGAGGTTGGGATGAAATACTATTACTAATTTCCTGCCTCACAGGTCATTTCATTGTGTAAGAGAACAAAAGTTCTTTTACATGTGTTTGCACACTTCCTTCCGTGAGACGGAATTTTCTTGGTGATGCTCGGGCATTGTGAAGGCAAGAGGTGGAACAGTCTGTGACAAATAATGAGAGTGAAATGCCTGCCTTTGAAAGGGCTTTGCTTTCTCTGCATTGAGCACTTTAAAAAACCATCTGCTTACTTGAAATGGTTGCAACACATGGTGCTCTTCTACAATCCAATATGTGCTGCAAATTGAAGGCACATGGATCCAGTCAAGGACACAGTGTCTGTCTTAACTTTGGATCTCCTTGCTCTTATCAGTAGGAGTCTTCTCCTTAAACTTAGATCTTGTATGTGTTAATTATTTCCTTTTCATGTCCAGCTGCCAGAGTGCTTCCACATCTTAAGTTGCTCAATTTGATCTTTGTGCTCAGGAACAAGGTAATTAAGCAGGCTACAATTTAAGGAAACCTATTTCCCTTGACTTGCTGCAAGACTTCAGACAGCTCTCCATCCTAAATCATTTGATAATGTAAGATACTCTGCGCAGTTCCCCACTTGACTGAGGGTTAGTTCAACAGGTCACGGAATCAGTAATTGATTCTCAGTATGCCTCTGTTGGTTTTATTGCAATAATGAGGACCATCTTTTTTCATCTCGGCTAATACATTACCAAAAACCATCAGCTTCTCAGTTTGGTGTCGGGATGACTTTGACAGGTCAAAGCAACTATATGGCAGACGGAACATCACAGGGTTGTCTCAAACTGTGTTGCCGTGCACCTTAGAGAGCCTTAGGTTGTCATGAAATAAGTGAAAGAATTTCCAGGAATAAGTTATACCAACGACTGAAAATATTCCTACAGTTTTGATGTCCTAATGAAGAACTTCTTTATGCCAGTTTGGATTCTTGATCACTGAAGAATGCTTTGTTTCACTAGAATGGGTGATATTGCAAGGCAGATATGCTGGATTTACCATGACTTAAAACTTCAGGAAAACAAGTTTGCTTATATCCTAAAGCTTCATCTTTCCTTCCCTTTCCTTCCCTTTCCTTTCCTTCCCTTTCCTTCCCTTCCCTTTCCTTCCCTTCCCTTTCCTTCCCTTCCCTTCCCTTCCCTTCCCTTCCCTTCCCTTCCCTTCCCTTCCCTTCCCTTCCCTTCCCTTCCCTTCCCTTCCCTTCCCTTCCCTTCCCTTCCCTTCCCTTCCCTTCCCTTCCCTTCCCTTCCCTTCCCTTCCCTTCCCTTCCCTTCCCTTCCCTTCCCTTCCCTTCCCTTCCCTTCCCTTCCCTTCCCTTCCCTTCCCTTCCCTTCCCTTCCCTTCCCTTCCCTTCCCTTCCCTTCCCTTCCCTTCCCTTCCCTTCCCTTCCCTTCCCTTCCCTTCCCTTCTTCCCTTTTCCTTTTCTTTTTTTCTCCTCTCCTCTCCTCTCCTCTCCTCTCCTCTCCTCTCCTCTCCTCTCCTCTCCTCTCCTCTCCTCTCCTCTCCTCTCCTCTCCTCTCCTCTCCTCTCCTCTCCTCTCCTCTCCTCTCCTCTCCTCTCCTCTCCTCTCCTCTCCTCTCCTCTCCTCTCCTCTCCTCTCCTCTCCTCTCCTCTCCTCTCCTCTCCTCTCCTCTCCTCTCCTCTCCTCTCCTCTCCTCTCCTCTCCTCTCATTTTAGAAGTAAAAAATAAAAAGCTAAAAAATCAAAAAAACAAGACACCTGCTTGCTAAGGTAAAACTACCTACACCAACATTCAGTTGGTGTTTATGTGACCTACAGCTTTTGGCTTTGGGTTCACAGGTTATGCTGACACGTTAGAGCTGTTTCAGCCCCCAACTAGGATAATGTGGATAACAAAATGAAGACAAGTATTAAAAAAAATGCTGCTGGAGCAACATTGCTGGGAGGCCTGGTTTGCAAAAACAAGAAGAAGTAAGCCGCTGTCATTTGAAAACAATGAAGCACGATACTTACGTCTTTATACACTAAAACAGTTTTTATGTACCTGCTCCTAATGAAATGGATTCAACAATGTAGTAATTTTATGGTCCATTTTATGACTAGGTAATTATATATTTTAGCTAGTCCAAATTAATTGTCATTTTACTGTTCTTTAGTTTAAAGGAAAAAAAAAGGTATTTACTAGTATGCTGAGGAAGAATCTCAACAAGAACGCAAACCTTTTATCAGCAAGGGAAATGATCTAGAATAAAACTTCTCCTTCCTGCAGGAAGGTTTTAACTACTTTCTAGGGATATTTCTCTCTCTCTCTCTCTCACTAGGTTTTCCTTCCACATACTATACTTTGGAGAATAAGTGATTAGTTTGGCTGTGCTCCCCACACCCCTCTCAGAGGAGAAGGATGCTGGTGATGCTGTTAGTCTCATGAAGGCATCAATAGACACACGTAGATATTAACAAAACTGGATCTCAGGTGTGGATGTGGCTCCCAAATTCAGCAACACATATATTGACTGGTAAAGTCAATGAGAATTACCTGCTGTATAATTAAGAGAATATGCATGTGTCGAACTGACGAGCTGGATCAATTCCCAAAGCCAGGAAAGCTGGAAATATTTCACTGAAAAGTATTACTGGATATTTGGCCTCTACATGAAACCCTGGCATGTGTGACCTGAGGGGAGTGAAGCACCAGTATTTTATCTATCCCTCTATCAGTGGCAGGAACCTGACAGTTAGTCTTTTTCCCAGGAGGCTGGTTAGGTAAAAGCATACTCAAACAATTTTACATCCAGTCTAATATTACAACAAATAAACTGGATGAGTGGGAAATGAAAGAAGCAGCAGATTATCTGTCAGTGGAGATTCAAATAGAAGGGAAGAGAGAATCACATTGGGTATTTCAGGACAATAGATACCTAAATAGGAAAAACATTATTACATCTTCTGGGCTGTTTTCCTACCACTAAGGGATTGTTTCCTCCAAATAAACTCTTCTACACTGTTTTGCCACCTACATGTACCATGTAGATGGCTTTTACTGCTTTTCTTGAGAGATTAGGTTGCAATAAAACCTTTTTTCTTTTTCACATAAGTGTAAAAGTTATTTTTCTAAACATTATGGAAATACTGAAAGCTAGTGAAAAACTATGAAGATTACAAAGTAGAAAGAAAGCCCACCTGGGGCATCATGACATAGTCACGTGTACCCCACACCTACGCTTGCTGGAACCGCTTGGCTTGTGGTGACGCAGCACCTCAACCTCCCTCAAGCTCCGCCAGGGGAGATTTGGGCTAGAGATTAGGAGGAAGTTTTTCATGGAAAGGGTCATTGGGCATTGGAATAGGCTGCCCAGGGAGGTGGTTGAGTCACCTTCCCTGGAGGTGTTTAAAGGACAGGTGGGTGAGGTCTTGAGGGACTTGGTTTAGTGTTTGATAGGAATGGTTGGACTAGAAGATCCGATGGGTCCCTTCCAACCTGGTTGTTCTATGATTCTATGATTCAATGTCACATCTCTTGCAAATCCTTGCAAATCCAATCCCATTTTACCATGCGTTGCTCTCTGTGACACTGTCTTATATCAAAAGACTGAATAAGAGGAACACAGCTTTCAAAATACCTCCCAATTAACTTCAAATATTTTATCTTAAATCTGATATGGTTTAAAAGTTTTTTTTCTCTTGGATCATTTTTCTTAAATCTGAAGATAGGTTTTGGTAGGGTTTCTTACCTTTCTTATCCCCCTCCCTGTTACTTCGTTGATCATAGTAGCACTCGATTTCCATACAGTTTTTCCTCGTTAATGAGAAAAGAACAATGCTATGACTACCTTTGGCAATATGCACACAGGACTGGAAGTACAGTATTTAAATGATCACGATACTTCTGGTTTGCAGCTGCATGCAGAGGGGGGAAAAAAAAGAAACTATTTTAAGCTACCGAAGCAGTCACTCTTGGTGTTTCAGCTCACCCTTATTCTCTTTCCCTCAGCAAAGTCTAGTCAGCCACCATCCCAAGAAAGGCAGTGCCAGCTTCAGTAAGAGCTATTCTCTGTTAACTTGTCAGATCTTAAAGGGTGGTGGAAAACTTCACATTCCCCCAGCAGGAGAGCAAGGACTCAGTGTAGGTGTAAATCTCTGGCAGCTGATTGTTGGAGCCCACAAGCTATACCTTGTAAATAATTCAACCAGGCACAGAAAAATCTGCATATGAGGATGAAATGTCATTTATAACTCATAGGATATTGGGCTTGGCTGAGAACAAGTTTCCATCCCCTTCCACTCATTAAGTATCACTGAGGAAGAAGTAATATAGATGATATAAAATAAACTCTGCTTTTGCCTTGTAACTAACAGAGAATAGTTAACAACAACCATGATGGAAAATTAAATTCTCTGGGAGTAAAGGAAGTGGTGTCTCTCATGTCAGTCAGATCACTTCAAATTGTATAGCTTTATTATTAACCCTGTCAGAACCTTATCCTTCACGTTAGTAGCGGGACTGGGCTTATGAGGAGGCATTTATCTGGAGGTGAGGTGCTGCAAAATGCTGGAAGTTTTTCCTTTCACACAATTTTATGACTTGGAATGGTTTGCTGAGAGAAAAGAAGAGCACCCCTCACTCAAATTCTGTGCTATCACAGGCCTAATATTTTCATAACTGATCTAATCACTTGCTCTATAATGCCACTGTCATCCTAAAAGCCTGTCTGTAATATTTTTTCAGATTTTTAAACACCCTGGAGGTGTTTAAGGCACGGGTAGATGAGGTCCTGAGGGACATGGTTTAGTGTTTGATAGGAATGGTTGGACTCGATGATCCGGTTGGTCTCTTCCAACCTGGTTGTGTTATGATTCTATAATTTTGCCAGACTTAAGTAGTTTAGCTGTAATGTTTCACTCCACTCCATGCCGAACACGGTTAGAAAACTGTTCACTAATATTCTCAGGTGAATCAATGGACTTAAAGAACAGAATCAGGAAAAAGGTATTGTGCTGCTTGAATTAAAAAGTCTGGGGAAACTGAAGGGGATGATGAACAGATGGTTGGGAGGGATGCAGGAAACAAATCTGGGAATGAGAGCTGAAGCAGGGTGCAGACCTGGTATTACTTGTGATCTGATATCTAAATTAAGAATGTTTATTATCAGAGCATTTGTTCCAAGTAGAATAGTGTCTTCAAAATCCAAGGGTATTCATGGAACACTACCCGAGTTCTACTCGTACAATGAACATGGACGTTTTTAATCCCTGCTTTTCCACTAATTACTCTTTATCCTCATGTCAACTTCATTGAAAATGAAGGCAAAGGTAATAATTTAGTTCTGGGCATTCTGTAGGTTATCTTTATTCTCTGCTACATTCTCCCTCTAAGGCAGCTCCATTTCTTCATTCAGTGTTCTCCTTTTATTTAGACAGCTAAGGAAATGGCTGCTATTTGTTTTCATCTTTTTTTTTTTTTTTTGCAACGTTTAACTCAGCTTAATATTCCAGAAAACTTTCCTCTTGGGGACATTCTTACTTTGTCCCTGTATTCTCTGCCTCAGGAAATAGCTTCCTTTACTGTTTGGACCCTTTTCTTGTTCTTTGAGTCCCAGCTTCACTCTAAATAACATAGTTTGAGGTGATTTCTCTTTCAGTTAAGTCTGGAGTCTTTTCTTGCAATCTCTTTTTTTTTTTTCCACTTTGCAGTCTGTGTGCCCTGCTATTCAGGTGACTTTCTTAAGTAGCTTCATTAATCTCTGAGCGCTCACATTTTCCTACTGAAGGTATCTGACAGATAACTCACTTTGAGTGTCTTTCCTAATAAAAGCATCATTGATCTGACAATGCATTTGGTGCATAAGATAAGCAGGAGATTCTTCACTTTCCTTTCCAGTCCTCAACTTACCTGACACTCCTTAGTATGCAGTTTACTCTTCCAGTTTCTAGATCACATCTGGAGAAAGGCTTCTTGATTATCCTTTGCATTCAGACAGTCCTGCTTTTCCTTGTGATCCTTAGCTCTCCCCTTTCTTCCTTAGTGCAATTCTTCTTTATTAACAAGTTCTCGCTGTTTACTGGATGTCATTCTCGTTCCTTTTTCTGCTCTGGTTCCCGGCTCTCTTCTTGTATTTTGTGGTAATTTTTTTCCCACTTTCTTCCTTAGTGTCTCATCTTTTTTTTGCCTGTTTGGAGCTAGTATCTTATGAATTCTCACAGGCACAACTTCGTGGTGCACAGCCAGTAAATGTACATATACAATGTACTCTTTCTGCACCCACCTGTTCTCATAGAATCATAGAATCATCTGGTTGGAAGAGACACACTGGATCATCAAGTCCAACCATTCCTATCAAACTGTTATGTGTTGTTGCAGAGGTCATTGTTAGAGTTGACCATCTCCTTTTAGAGAAAGAAGGGAAAATTCAATCTACTCCAACACTGTACCCCATGAAAAATCCCTTCTGTCGTGCTCCCTAGATGCCCAGCTCCCCAGTGAAATGGCTGCCTCATTCAAAATCTTGGGGTTCAGGACCCTGGTTGAACTGTTGCTCATAAATCATTGGGAGAGGTCTGTCGGTCAATGCTGATAATGTTAGCTCCAAAAACTTGCTCCAGTTATGGAGTTGTTAGAGGACCTATCCATAGGCACAAAGAAGGTGAGCTCCTACTGATTCCATGACTAGAAAGGAAATGAAAATTGAATCATAGAATCATAGAATCACCAGGTTGGAAGTCCAACCACTCCTATTAAACACTAAACCCTCAATACCTCATCCACCCGAGCCTTAAACACCTCCAGGGAAGGTGAATCAACCACCTCCCTGGGCAGACTATTCCAATGCCCAATGACCCTCTGTGTGAAAAACTTCCTCCTAATGTTCATCCTGAACCTCCCCTGGTGGAGCTTGAGGCCATTCCCTCTTGTTCTGTCCCCTGTCCCTTGGGAGAAGAGCCCAGTTCCCTCCTCTCCACAACCTCCTTTCAGGTAGTTGTAGAGAGCAATGAGGTCTCCTCTCAGCTTTCTCTTCTCCAGGCTAAACACCCCCAGCTCTCTCAGCCTTTACCCCCTGGTTTAGAGGGATGGAAATATATGAAAGGTGAGTAAAAAAAACAAAAAAAAGGGCGAAGTTAGAGGGGAATTAATCTGGGTTTTTATACTCCATTGGCACCAGGAGTCGTAAGTAGGTGCTGTCTAATAGCAAAGTAAGACAGAAGCGATTTCTAGTGATTGCAAAATAAACCCAACCAAACAAATAAACAAACCCTCAGGTCTTTATTGGCAACAGAGAGAAAAGAGAAGTAGGTAAACAAACTAAGACCACCTTTAAAAAAACTGTACTAAGAAGGAAACCCTTCTGATTAAGGATTATTAGGACAGAAAGAAGAGGAATGTTCCAGCAATAGCCAAACGGGCTAAAGAGAACAAAAATATAGAATCATAGAATCATAGAACAACCAGGTTGGAAGGGACTCATCGGATCATCGAGTCCAACCATTCCTATCAAACACTAAACCATGTCCCTCAGGTCCTCATCTACCCGTACCTTAAACACCTCCAGGGAAGGTGAATCAACCACCTCCCTGGGCAGTCTATTCCAATGCCCAATGACCCTTTCCATGAAAACCTTCCTCCTAACCTCAAGCAAAGTATATGAAATATACTAATAAAACAAATAAAAAAAGATGTAGAGAAAGACTCATTAATAAATGAAGAGGAAGATTAAATCAACGATGCTTTTAAAATGGGTAAACTACTGAAATGCCTTATAAAAATCTGTTAAACAAGAAAAATAAGGGAAGGAGAAATGGATAATTAAGAAGCAATGACAACTTTGTCAAAGCTATTGATGAAAAGTAGGTAAGAGAATACTTAAAACATCCGAATATATATACAGATCAGCAGGTGTGCATGCATTTCAGAGCGTTAAGGGAATTAGCTAATGAACTTAGAGAAACACTGGCAATTACTTACAGAAAGTTACCGAGTGTGATGGGAAAGTACCAGAGGGTGAGGGGAGGAGGGCAGGGGGAAAGCAAATGAAATACTGAACTTCTGAAAGGTAGAAAGCAAAAAAAAAAAAAAAAAAAATCCAGGCACTAAGCATTCAGTGGTCCAATTTCTATCTCTGATAAATGAATGGCATGTATATGAAGACAGAAGTTGGACCATAAGCACAATTAGCAGCAAAGGTTTCTGCAGAATAAATCATAACAGACAAACCTTATTGGTTTTTCAGATCAGGTTACAGAAGTGGGCAAAAGAAGTAACAGGAAGCTAGTGAGTTTGGAGTCTCCTGAAATGTGTAGTTTCAAGGCCTCATGAAATCCTACTTGAAATATGGTTTAACATTGATATGGATGTCAATGTTTTCATGTAAACCAAGAGTGAACTGAAGGACCATGAAGTAAGGAAAATTATAAACTGAGGTGCTGAGTTATTAGGAGCTGCCAGTGGTCCTGCACAGGGATGTGAGCTGGGTCTAGTTTTATTTAGTGTTATTGATAATGATATATGAAGGCCTGGAGGAGGACAGAGTGGACAGTAGGAGATTTGTTTTCTATATCATCTGCACTAAAGCGAAGTTGATAACTGATAACACTGAACATTGAAGTAAAAGGACCTGTGAAAACCTCGTGAAGTTCAACATGGTCATGTGCAAGGTCCTGTATCTGGGCCAGGGCACCCTAGGGAAGTCACAGATGCCCTATCGCTTGAGCTAGTCAAGGCCAGGTTGGATGAGGCTTTGAGCAACCTGATCCTGTAGAAGGTGTCCTTGCCCATGGCAGAAGGGTTGGAACTAGATGATCTTAAAGGTTCCTTCCAGCCCAAACCATTCTATAATTCTGTGATTCTATGATAAACCTTGTAAATGATAGACTTGGTGATAGTATGTACGTGAGTGAAAATAAAACAGCAAACCTCGGGGCACAACTGTTCAGATTAGGGGCTATTGTATTCCAACCTAGATGCAGAACATGTGTCCAGGTAGTATAAATTATTATTTTAAAATCATAGAATCATAGAACAACCAAGTTGGAAGAGACCCACCGGATCATCAAATCCAACCGTAAATGCTGAAGAGGTTATTTCAAAAGTAAAAATGAAAATGCTTCACTCCGAAGATGTAAAATCATAATGCTTTCTTATGGAAAAAAGAGGTGGAACCAATGCCAGTTGGTTTCCTCAAGAGTCCCCATGCTCCAGCAACGTTTTCCTACAGTGGAGGCTGCATCAAAATTACTGTGTACAGTTTGGGACATGTCAGTCTCAGAATGCTGTCAAGAAATTGGAGAGAACCTACAGAAGAATAATCCATATGATTAAGAGTCTCAGGGGATTAATTTATGAAAAAGATTTAGTGAATTACATTTTGATTAGGAGTACACTTTAATGGTATATAAGTAACAGAAAGACATAAACACCAAGTTGGGAACAGGTTGATTTAGGATGGTCCCAGAGGTTTTGGTGGGATGAATCTCTTAGGCAGGAGATTAGGAGGAAGTTTTTCACACAGAGGGTCATTGGGCATTGGAATAGTCTGCCCAGGGAGGTGGTTGATTCACCTTCCCTGGAGGTGTTTAAGGGACGGGTGGATGAGGTGCTGAGGGACATGGTTTAGTGTTTGATGGGAATGGTTGGACTCGATGATCCAATGGGTCTCTTCCAACCTGGTTGTTCTATGATTCTAGGATTCTATGAAGATCAAAAGAGAGTTTAGACAGGACATCACGAAACATTCCTTAGTTCTGAGGGATTTTGATTGTGCATTTCCACCTTTTTGTTTACAGAATGGGCTTCAAGAGAAACAAGAATGCTTTCACTTCTGGAATTTTCATGCAGGACAGAGTAGAAGACTTCTGCAGCTGGGTGGGAAGGATCCTGCAGTGTGATCTAGCAAGTCACTGCACCTTTAATTCCTCCTGTCTCAGCACAGAGGCAGGAGAACACAATTCT
Organism: Coccyzus lansbergi; assembly: GCA_033558105.1. Taxonomy (NCBI): domain Eukaryota; kingdom Metazoa; phylum Chordata; class Aves; order Cuculiformes; family Coccyzidae; genus Coccyzus; species Coccyzus lansbergi. The sequence goes on along the minus strand of JAUMJK010000788.1, from coordinate 540,678 downwards.
CTGCAAGCTGGACCCATGTGGTTTCCATTCCCCAAATGCTCGTTTGACAGCGTTTCCTTAACCTTGACTAATGAGTAGATCAGCCAGTAAAGGAACTCCCAGGGGTGACTGAACGGGTGAGGAGCTGCATGAGCTGATCACCACTGTTGTTTATCTCTTTATAAAAATAAAAAGTAGTCTACTGGTATTGTATACGTCTGCTGTTAGTGCTTGGCCATGACAGTAAAAACAAAAAGAGGAGACAGTAAGGGGTGAAATGACAAATGCGAGAAGCCGGAGCTTTACTTAATGAAAGCACTGTAATAAGCCACCTTTCTCAAACTATTATCTGAGAAAGTATTTATTTTTTTTTTTCTTCCAAGCTGGACCAGAAGGTTAAACAAACTTAGAAATTCAGAACTGAAAATACACATGGTTAGAAAGCACATACAGACTGTTTCAGCCATTATAGCCTGAGATGGGAAAGCATTGGCTGAAATTTTTGACTGTGTTTGGACTTTGGGCAGAGTCCAGTCCATGGGTGTTGTGGCAGGTCTTCTTGTTACAGTATGTCAGCCTCCTGCTTGCATGTGCTTCCTTCTGTTACTGTTCAAATACACACCCAGTCCCAAAGAAACCCTCCTCAGAAAAAGATGCCTGGATATAGTACTATAAAAAGGATGTATATTCCAATTTAAAATATGCACAGATCATTCACTGAGGTAGCAACCATTCTTTTTCCCTTCCTCCAAGATAAGAGTGTAAATCACATCTTCTCAACAAGGCAGGTAGTGAGGATGACAAAATTCTTACATTCCTAAAGTGTTATTGGAGAAAAAAAAATGTCACTTCCATGCATAATTGCATAACTTTACTACCTGTCATTTTCTATCAATCATAAAAATGTTATACTTGAATTTGAGGACAAACATGTCTAATAAGATTTTAGATTGACAGCTGAACGGCTGTTCTCAACCTTATTTTAACTTTATTTTTTGTTGTTGTTCACTACATCAACATAGAGGGCATTATACCAAAGTTAAGGGAAACAAATACTCAGATATATTAATCCCTTATGCACACTTTAACTCAAAAATATAGAATTTCTTTCCCTGTAGGTTTTGTTAGTCAGTTCCCTTCAGTCTTACCAATGCTGCTGCAGGAATCTAATGTTTCTTCCTTTGTATTTCCACTGCGGTGTTGCCAGATTTTGGTTCAGTTATCAGAGAAATGTGCTTGATGACTTGTAATCGGCGCCAGTGCCCTCAGTGCAGCAAAGGTTCCTCCAGTGCCACCCTACTTCCCCCTGAACCCCTTTTTCTGGTGCAGGGCTCTGGTTTGATTGCCAGTGGAGAGGAACCTCTGGTTCCCCATGCAACTGCTCATCTCCCACACCCCAGCATCAGCCTATACCTTCCTGGACCCTGTATTCAGGATATGGAATAGTCTCCGGTTCTGCACATCAGGGATTTATTCTCCTTCATTAGTGGTGAGTAGAAGATCTCACTTGTTCTCCTTTTTTTGTTACCCCATGTAACAAAATCACAGAATCATAGAATCATAGAACAACCAGGTTGGAAGGGACCCATCGGATCATCGAGTCCAACCATTCCTATCAATCTCTAAACCATGTCCCTCAAGACCTCATCCACCTGTGCCTTAAACACCTCCAGGGAAGGTGAATCAACCACCTCCCTGGGCAGCCTATTCCAATGCCCAATCACCCTCTGTGTGAAAAACTTCCTCCTAATCTCCAGCCTAAATCTCCCTTGGTGGAGCTTGAGGTCATTCCCTCTTGTCCTGTCCCCTGGCACTTGGGAGAAGAACCCAGCTCCCTCCTCTCCACAACCTCCCTTCAGGTAGTTGGAGAGAGTAATGAGGTCTCCTCTCAGCCTCCTCTTCTCTAGGTTAAACAACCCCAGCTCTCTCAGCCGCTCCTCATCGGGCCTGTTCTCCAGCCCCTTCACCAGCTTTATTGCTCTTCTCTGGACTCGCTCCAGAGCCTCAACATCCTTCTTGTGGTGAGGGGCCCAGAACTGAACACAGTATTCAAGGTGCAACCTCACCAGAGCTGAGTATCGAGTTAAACAGCAGCCTCTGTGCTGTCTCCATGTATGGCTTTCCATCTCTATCCACCTCTACATTCTTCTTGATCACCTCCTGGAAATCCCAGGGAATATTTTGTCACCACCAGTTTTCCTCCTTGATGCTGCTTGTGCTCTATCTTAGTGTCCTCTCCACATTTCTTTTCAAAATTTCCCAGACTGAATAGGTTACCAAGAAGATGTTTCTCTGCTTTTCGTGTTTTTCTTTGTGTCCATTTTCAGTCAGGTAAAGTATTCCATTCTAGGATTCGTTTTTGCTGGATCTAACTCAACCTCTAGTGTGTTAGTTATGGTCTGGCTCTGCTGAACCCTTTGTAAACCTTCACAATTGCTCCAGGACAGGCTTTAAAATGACAAAGAGGGTACCAGAAGCTCTCTAATACAGGTACATGGGGAAACAGAGGTAGGCATTTAATCTTGGCCACCTTAATAGAATCATAGAATCATAGAACAACCAGGTTGGAAGAGACTCATCGGATCATAGAGTCCAACCATTCCTATCAAACACTAACCCATGTCCCTCAGGACCTCATCTACCTATACCTTAAACTCCTCCAGGGAAGGTGAATCAACCTCCTCCCTGGGCAGCCTTTCAGTTCTACGTGTGAAACCATCTTGCCATCCTTCTGAATAAAATACACTTGGTTGAAGAGTAAAGTTAAAGAGATGGTAGCAAAGACTCGTTGCTTTTGGAGGAAAAAATGTTTTGCTACAACTTCACAGAAATAATATGATTAATTCCCATCAGAGGCTCTAAAAATATTCGCAGGATAAATCTCACATCCCTCCAGGTCTGCAGGGAGGTCATGGTGACTTGTATCACAAAAGCAGCTGTTAGGGTGATGTCACTTACTTCCATGAACATCTGGATGAGCATTATTATAGAATCACAGAACAACCAGCTTGGAAGAGACCCATCGGATCATCGAGTCCAACCATTCCTATCAAAATTAGGATCAAGTGAGACAGTGGACTCTGTTCCTACTTGCCCAACGTGCTGTAAAGGAGCAGATACTCCAAGGTCAAGCACTGCAGACTTTATATGGCTAATCCACTTCATTTCTCCCTTGCAGGAAGAAGCAAAGACTGTTTGGACAATTTGTACCCACAACTGCACTTAGCGTTGGTGAAAGCAGTCAGGATAGAGATTCCTTAAGTTAATATTAATTTAGCTAATTGATACTGCAAAAAATGACACTGAGGCAGCCTGGGCTTGGATAGGAGTGACACTAGCCTCCCTGGAAAGTGTGGCACGAGATCTTATTCCACACCCTGCTGCGTACTCACTGTAGTCAGGTGTATCCAAGGATGTGCTTCTACATGTGGAAATCACATCCTTGATCCAGCAATTCCTGGTCTGCTTCTAAAGCAACACAGTGCATGATATATATGTTGCTCACCTCTTGTGGCAAAGCCACAAATGAGTCTCCAGAGATTCTTTTTTGTGAGGTATCAATACTGGAGCAATGTTATCTTCCAAAGTCCATATTGCATCCTTTTTGAGTTCCTGAAATCATGTAGCCCAACTTAATGACAAATGAGCAAGTATTTAAGAGAACATTCATGTCTGCAAGAATAACCAAGAAGTCAGATGTCAGAGTGCTTTCAGCTAAAGTCACAGTTAAGTGCAACCCACAGTTTCCATAGCAGGAGCAATTAATTGAGGGCACTAAACTATGAAAAATGGTGGTCATTATAAAAAAAAGAAAATTGAGGTGAGGTTTTTGCAGAATTCATGCTATTATTTAAATGAACAATAAATAGTAATCTTTTTTTTTTTTGCAGGATCTTTCATGCTCCATCTTTAACATTGCTTACAAATGCAGTGTCCTGCTGTCAGAACATTGAGCGAAAGGGAAAATGTTAAGACTCATAGAAAAGTACAAAACTGAATCAAACTTGTTAGGCTTGATATCACACAGATGGCTCAGGCCACACCTTTTCACACTGAGGAGAACAGTCTTCTGACAGAATTGGAAATGGATATTTAATTTACAATTTCTTCTCTACTAATGACATCCGTCTCTCCAAATGTTTATGATTTGGATTCAAGGTATTGACATAGAAGTGGTCCATAGCAGATAGGTTTTCTAGGGTCTGTTTTGATAGTGCAGCTGATTTACAACGGTGCTGAGGAAGACCTGCAGGACCACATATCCCTGGAGGAGATGTGTCCTGGCTGGGCCCTCAAATATGCCTTTCCAAAAGCAATATTGTGTGTTCCCTGCAACCAGTGACCTGAAATCATCTTTGTCAAAGGCAAAATGGCATTAAGGTCCACACATGTGCGAAACAGACAGTCTTTGTGCAACCAGAGGTGCAGGGATATGAGAGGCTTTCCTTTCCTTCGGTGACTTGTGAAAAATGTTCCAGTAGCTGTAGCTCCACCTCTTCATGGAAAATATTAGATGTTGGGATTGCGCTGGCCAGATTTTTCTGCCTGTCAGGCTTTGGGATCAGAAGCACAATGGCAGAAGCCCAAGAAACTCTCATAGCGGAGCATACCTGACTTCTTCTGGTCTTTCCCCAGCCTGTCCTCTCACCTAATGAATATCCTGCTGGGGGCTGGGGAAAAGGCAGATGGAGAGGGTGTCAAAGAGACCTCAGGGATAGACCAGAAGATGGTGGGGATGAAACAAAATACAGGAGGGACAGGGAACCTTTGTCCACCTCATGACAGACAGATGCAGGCAGGTGAGCTGCTTTTTCCACCGACAGCAAACTGGCTGCATCCTCCGCCTGCAACAAACACCATTCCTCTGCAGAGCCATGGAGAGTTCTGCCTGTAGGTTTCATGCCTGTCCACATCTTTTTGCAGGTTGAGGCACACCAGTTCTCCAGCAGCAAGATGTTTGGGTAGAAAAGGCTTCTTAGGGTTCCACTTCTGTGTGGTTAAAGTGGGATATTTGCCCAAAAGAGGATGTTTTTTTAAAAAAATTAATAAAATTTACCTGAATACCATCCAATGTTTCTAATTTTGTCCATGACATCATTGGCACCATCTGCCTTCAGTGTTTCATGTGGATACACTGGAGTTGATGTTGTTGGGTAGAAACCGGTCATCCCCCCACTTTAGTAACAAATCAGCAGAAAAAAAGGAGTTGAAAGGTCCTTTTCTTTGCCTAGGGCTGCTGCAGATCTTAGGCACGAGTGTTTGTGCTGACCTCCTTCATCTCCTGCTTACACTAATGTGGTGAAGGATACACACAACTGAAATCTTATGATTCTTAATATCAAAAAGCTTCAGAAATTGCTCTTAGGACCACACCTGAAACAAAGTGTTGCAATGGCCTGCATGCCATTACACTGCATTTCTTTCATACTGAGATGCCCAAATTACATTGCTAAGTTATAAGTAGTTTACATAAGCCCAGAATGCAACATGGGAAAGCTTTCAAAATAAAAATGAATAATAAGATCAACATTTATTGGGTTTTTTCCTCCTGTGTTGCCACTGAAAATTCTTATTGGTGTGGCTTTATGTGAATAGTTCTCCAGAAGTAAATTATGAGCAAAATTCAAAGCCATCATAAATTAAATGTGCTTTTTTCCTGTTTTGGTGTACAAGACTTTCCATTAAGCTAGCCCCATATAATATACCTTGGATGTGTTCAAGAAAGCCCTGTAAATTATAGTGAGTATTTAAAATGGTAAGTAGACATTGAAAAAGGCCACATTAGGATTAATGAATGAAAGGGTTGATACTGAAAATGCACTTGTAAATAAATAACATGAAAAGTAAAGATGACACACTGTTAGGTTAGAGTTACAAGTGGGAGGATGATGATAAATCACACGGCTCTTTGTCAGCGCTTCACATGTGGGTGCACATACTCCTTAGTCCCTTTCTTCCCTTTTCTCCAACCTTTTCCTTCCCCACCCTCTTTGCCTCCAGGAGGCTTATGGAACTTGTCTTTGCTTTCAGCACTGACTTTTAGTGCCGGAGGCATGCTGGGGTGTGGAGTTTGCTACTTGTTAGGAGCAAAGCTTGCCTTTCACTTCTTTAGCTGGGTGAAGACAGTTCTTCCAGCCTTCTCTATCTATTCTAGTAATAAAAGGCACATTGTTGACTGTAGGTGTCTGCCAAAGGTTAAACTGAGCCTGGATTCACTGTTGCTATTCACAGGGGTGTTAGGTTCTTGGATGTTGTATCTCCCAAGCAGCTCTCTTGGTAGCGAGTGGTCTTGAGATGGAAGCTGGGTAGCAAGAGGCAAGTGCAGAAAGCTGAGGATGATGTGCAGTGTGGTGTGGGGAATGCAGGGCTTGGAGAGGAGGGAGCTAGCCTCTTCTGCCAAGTGACAGGGGACAGGACAAGAGGGAATGGTCCCAAGCTCTGCCACGGGAAGTTCAGGCTCAACATAAGGAAAAAAATTCTTCACAGCAAGGGTCATTAGGCACTGTCAGAGGCTGCCCAGGGAGGTGGTTGACTCGCCTTCCCTGGAACTGTTTAAGTTATGAGTGGATGAGGTGCTGAGGGACATGGTTTAGAGATTGGTAGGAATGGTTGGACTCGATGATCCGGTGGGTCTCTTCCAACCTGGTGATTCTATGATTCTATGATTCCCCTCACCCACCCCTCTACCAGTCCTGGGTTTAACATGTACCTGGCTGTGACACAGCACAGCCAGTTTGGTAGCAGCAGTACTGTGAGGACGGTTTGAGGTCTGATCATGGTGGAACCATTAATTGAAGTTCTCCATCTTGGGCTGAGCAAATTCTCAGAAAATGCACAAAACTCCCAAAACGCAGAGAGCAAAAAGCTTTCTTCTCAGGCAAGATTCCTCCATGTTTTCATTGTACCAACCATAAGGGCCATATATACTGATTACAGATACTTGTGTCATCACGTCTTCTATTTCATATCATATCATATCATATCATATCATATCATATCATATCATATCGTATCGTATCGTATCGTATCGTATCGTATCGTATCCTATCGTATCGTATCGTATCGTATCGTATCGTATCATATCATCAACTATGGGAGCAGTTCTGTGCAACCTGTTCTGGCTCACTGCTGAAATAGCTCACAGACTGTGACCCAAACACACGGAGCAAATATGTAGTGGAGAACTGTGAGACCAGAAAACATATGTGTGTCAGTACTTGTCAGTACCTGTGCTGAGAAAAGCATCTGCCTATTTAAGTTTGATAGGAATGGTTGGACTCAATGATCCAATGGGTATCTTCCAACCTGGTTGTTCTATGATTCTATGATTCTATGATTCTAAGTTAGGATTTGTATGTGTGACAGAGCACGTATGTAGCTAGAACTGGGAAGTCCATATTAAGGTTACCCCTTCTTGGAAGCAATATGATGTGGTTGTGTGCAATCAAATTCTGGCTCCTAGTCACACAGAGCAAGCCTAAAATGTGATGTCTTTAACAGAGCTGCTCAGGATGCACAGTGGTGCAAGACAGGATCAGGCTGTGCCATGTACACTCCATGAAGTGATGGGTGGGTACATTTTTATAACCTGATTTTACTTCCCTCCGTAGTATTCAATTTTATCCACATAGGCCCATTGAGAAAACAAGGTTCTGCTCTCGGTGAAGTGTTTATGGGCCCATACAGCCTAAGGAATACCTTTTATGTGCCTGTGGCACTTTGAATATCTTTGAATGGGGAGGAATCTTTGTAGGCAAGAATAAATCCACATAGTCTTTGGTCTGCCACGCGAGGAAGGGCAGAGCGTCAGTCAGTGCCACCTAAATCTTTGCCAGACCCCAGGGAAGGATTTAAGTTCAGGTTCCCTATTTGAGTAAGCACTAGGAACAAATGGTAACATAAAGGTTAGTAGAAGATTATAAATAGGATAATAAATGGAGAAGGAAGGATTATACTACCACATTAGAAATCATTTGAAGGGAAGGTAGAAACTCTCACACTTTGCAATAATTTTTGAGTGCCTAGATTGATGGTAATCTCTCCGTGTTATTTATTGTAGAGATATATGTTTTGAAATAATTTTTTCAAAGAGCTTTTTTTAAATTATTAGAGCTACAAATAGAGTACAGCATCAAAACTCTAATAGGCTGAAGTAGTAGAATGTTAATGGTGTAGATATAAATATTTTCTGTAGAGATGTGTCTGAGTATACCCAATCAACCAAAAGAGGAAAATAACATGTTTCTTATGTGGCCAGTATTAGCAAAGTAATTTGGTTTGCGTTTTTGAACACTCCTGATTAACTGTTTTAAGAAAAAACTGCTCTGTCAGATAAACTCAGATAACTAATAAGAGAGAAGAAACCACAGTCCATCTGTGGATACACTGTGAGCAGAAAGAGGTAAATTAGTCCTTCGGCTTTGAACTCTTCATTCAGCTCAGTGCAGTTCATAAAACTGAGAAGTCAAATAGTGTGCAGTAAAAGACGAGCTTAGGAGCTGAGATGGTGGAAAGGAAGTAACGATGTCTACTCTTTATAGGTCTCTGTAACTAGGATCTGCGAGTGCCTCACATCCTTCGGTTCTGCACTGTGCAGTGTAAGTACAGCTGCATCTATGGACAATATGAAAGTGCAAAATTATCAACATCTGCCCACACCGAGTAATGGTGGGTTGACCCTGGCTGGAGACCAGGCGCCCACTAAACCTCCTCATCTGGACAAGGGAGAGAAAATAATATGAAGGGCTCATAGGCTGAAGTAAGGGCAGAGAGAGATCACTCACCGATTAAAGTCATGGGAAAATCAGAATTGATTTGGGGAAATTAATTTAATTTCATACAATCATAGAATCATAGAACAACCAGGTTGGAAGAGACCCATCAGATCATCGAGTTCAACCATTCCTATCAAACACTAAACCATGTCCCTCAGCACTTCATCTACCCATCCCTTAAACACCTCCAGGGAAGGTGAATCAACCACCTCCCTGGGCAGTCTATTCCAATGCCCAATCACCCTCTGTGTGAAAAACTTCCTCCTAATGTCTAGCCTAAATCTCCCCTGGCAGAGCTTGAGGCCATTCCCTCTTGTCCTGTCCCCTGTCACTAGGAAGAAGAGCCCAGCTCCCTCCTCTCCGCAACCTCCTTTCAGGTAGTTGCAGAGAGTAATGAGGTCTCCCCTCAGCCTTCTCTTCTCTAGGCTAAACAACCCCAGCTCTCTCAGCCGTTCCTCATCGGGTCTGTTCTCCAGCCCCTTCCCCAGCTTCATTGCTCTTCTCTGGACTTGCTCCAGAGCCTCAACATCCTTCTTGAGGTGAGGGGCCCACAACTGAACACAGGATTCAAGGAACGGTCTCACCAGTGCTGAGGACAGAGGGAGAATAACCTCCCTGGCCCTGCTGGTCACACCATTTCTGATCCAAACCAGGATGCCATTGGCCTTCTTGGCCACCTGGGCACACTGCTGGCTCATGTTCAGTCGGCTGTCAACCAACACTCCCAGGTCCCTCTCCTCCTGGCAGTTTTCCAGCCAGACTTCTCCCAGTATGTGTTTGCAGTCTAAGGTGTGACGGAGCAAGAAATGTCTCCCCTGAGTCTGGATGGTTATCCTTCCTCTTTGGATACACCTGGTCAGGAACTTAAAGTTTCAAGCTTTCCGTGAGTTAGTACATGCATGTTTTTTTCTTCTAGATAAGACATAGATGTCTAGTATCAAGGAGAGCATAGAAACAAATGTGCTTTTTTTCAGAAAAAAATAATGGGAGATTTGCACTTCAGTTTCACTGCTATTGTAGCTCATGTTCAGCCTCCTAAGCCCATCTTAGGGCTCATCTCAACTGCCTGAAAGGAGGTTGCAGAGAGGAGGGAGCTGACCTCTTCTCCCAAGTGCCAGGGGACAGGACAAGAGGGAATGGCCTCAAGCTCTGCCAGGGGAGATTTAGGCTGGAGATTAGGAGGAAGTTTTTCACACAGAGGGTCATTGGGCATTGGAACAGGCTTCCCAGGGAGGTGGTTGATTCACCTTCCCTGGAGGTGTTTAAGGCACGGGTAGACAAGGTGCTGAGGGACATGGTTTAGTGTTTGATAGGAATGGTTGGACTCGATGACCCGATGGGTCTCTTCCAACCCAGTTGTTCTAAGATTCTATGATTCTATGATCTTGGGTGTCCATAGCTGTGCTGTAATTACCTCTCTTCCTCCTGTTGTGCGGGTAATTTTTCAGCTATGTGATGAACTTTCTGAGTGAGGAACCAAGCAGCAGTGCCTGACAAGGGAACGGAGAGCAATAAGATCTAGGATAATGAGGAGAATGGTCATGGAGTGGTCCAGGAAGGAGGGCACTAGCCACAATCATGAACTGAACAAGAAAGGGGACACCACTGGTGACACTGGTGGTAGAGGGTCAAGTGGACAAGAGAAGACCATGTTTTAATTAAGAAATATGTCATAATGTCACTGCATAGGAAAGGAAAGAAGCTGGAACCAAATAAGAAGGCAAGAAAGGGCAGCTCAGTGAAGAATTACAGTTGCAGTAGAGAGGGCACCAAGAATTTCTAAAGTATAACCTCGATCAGTTTGACTTCTACACTCTTTTTCATCTTAGCCTGGTTAAGAAATTCTGCAAGGAAGATCTCATTACAACCTGTCGTATGCTTGGGCTGGGCAGCCAGCATACTCAGTACTTTCAAAACATACCTGAAATGCTGGGAATCATAGAATCATAGAATCATAGAACAACCAGGTTGGAAAAGACCCACTGGATCATCAGGCCAACCATTCCTGTTAATAACTAAACCATGACCCTTAGCACCTCATCCACCCGTCCTTTAAACACCTCCAGGGGAGGTGAATCAACCACCTCCCTGGGCAGCCTCTGCCAGTGTCCAATGACCCTTTCTGTGAAAAATTTTTTCCTAATGTCCAGCTTAAATCTCCCCTGGTGGAGCTTGAGGCCATTCCCTCTTGTCCTGTCCCCTGTCACTTGGGAGAAGAGCCCAGCTCCCTCCTCTCTACAACCTCCCTTCAAGTAGTTGTAGAGAGCAAAGAGGTCTCCCCTCAGCCTCCTCTTCTCTAGGCTAAACAAACCCAGCTCTCTCAGTTGCTCCTTGTAAGACTTGTTCTCCAGCCCCTTCACCAGCTTTGTTGCTCTTCTCTGGACTCGCTCTGGTCAGGGGCCCAGAACTGAACATAATATTCAAGGAGTGGTCTCACCAGTGCCAACTACAGAGGGAGAATAACCCTGAAGAGTTGCCTGGATGCTCTCATGAAAAGATATTTGAGTAGGAGGGTTGGATCTCAGGTCTCTTGGCTCTCAGGTGGCTCACAGTGGTGAGGATGACCTTCTGCTGCTGCTTCATTCCTCCCAGTACTTAGTAGCTGACTCTTCTAACCTTGGTGATGCTGGTAATACTCCAGTGGCTTTGTAAGTCACTGGGTAATCTCTGTGAACTTGAGCTCTGCTGTGTATCTGTGCTTTTAAAAGTCTTCATTTTATTTTAAGGGCATGTTTGTTTCGTTTCATGAATCTAAGAGCTTTCTACCTGTTTTTCCCACTCTCAGGCTTTCAGACTATTAGTTTAGTATAGCAATCAGGAAATTACTAGCATCATCCTAATTTTAGTATTGTTCATGCATTGCAAAGCAACTTGCTACACAAGAAAAAAAAACATGTTTGAACAATATTGGTGCAATATGTCAGACATGTAGCAATATTCTCTGTGATTATCACCCCATACAATTTTCAAAGCAGTGATGAATTGTGACAGATCCTCCTCTGAAATAACCCAGCATAGCTTATGAAATCACTGCAAGTGTATCAGCTTACATCGGCTGAGGATCTGGGCTACATTTCTAGCTTTCTGCTAATACATTTTTATGACGGAAGTGAGTACCTAAGATGAACTGAGAGTTAATCTCTCTAGCTGGCCTTTATATTCTTCTTGTGAGAAAAGCTACATATGTTTGGAGCACACTTACTTACCCAAAGAGATGCAGCCACTGAGTACTGAAAATGAGTAACATCTCTGGCAGTCTTGTCTAGAAAGTTGCCTGGAGGAGAAGGACCTGGGGGTGCTGGTTGACAGTGACTGAACATGAGCCAGCAGTGTGCCCAGGTGACCAAGAAGGCCAATGGCATCTTGGTTTGGATCAGAAACGGTGTGACCAGCAGGTCCAGGGAGGTTATTCTCCCTCTGTACTTGGCACTGGTGAGGTCGCTCCTCGAATCCTGTGTTCAGTTGTGGGTCCCTCACCACAAGAAGGATGTTGAAGCTCTGGAGAGAGTCCAGAGAAGAGCAAAGAAGTTGGTGAAGGGGCTGGAGAACAGGCCTTCTGAGGAATGGCTGAGAGAGCTGGGGGTGTTTATCCTGGAGAAGAGGAGGTTGAGAGGAGATCTCATTACTCTCTACAACTACCTGAAAGGAGGTTGTGGAGAGAAGGGAGCTGGGCTCTTCTTCCTAATGACAGGACAAGAGGGAATGGCCTCAAGCTCCACCAGGGGAGATTTAGGCTGGAGATTAGGAGGAAGTTTTTCACACAGAGGGTCATTTAGCATTGGAACAGGCTGCCCAGGGAGGTGGTTGATTCACCTTCCCTGGAGGTGTTTAAGAGATGGGTGGATGAGGTCCTGAGGGACATGCTTTAGTGTTTGATAGGAATAAGTTGGACTCGATGATCTGATGGGTCTCTTCCAACCTGGTGATTCTATGATTATATGAAATATGGTAGAAAATTCCTGTTTGTGGCAAGGATTAGGGAGCCCAGGGTCAGTTATTGAGTTTCCAAAGTGGTAAATGAAGAAACTTTTAGAAATTATGACAACAGAAAGCAGACTGGGCTTCTTTTTTTTTTTTTTTTTTTTTGTTTTTATGTGCAAACAATTTGCTCTCATCTAGATATACATCTCTGGTATGCTCAAAACCATTTTGTAATTGATACTTACACAGTAAAACTGTAGTAATGTGGGATCTGCTTAAACTTTACAGAAAAAGACCACCATTTCCTGTGTGTGAATAACATAGCACGAGGATTAGCAAAGTGTGAATTATCATAGTTCTGCCGACTGGCTAAAAAGATACATATCCTTTTTCTTGTCATTTAGAGGTGAAGAGGAGTTAATTCAGAGAGGACTAAGTTACTGACACTTTTAATAATAAAGTAACACTTCAGAGTGGTGGTGCAAGATGAACGATTTGTAATGACCAGTATAACAATGTGAGAGAGACATGTCACAAGCTTTTCTCTCTTTTAACATACCTGAGACTATTCAGCAGTTACCATCCTTGAAGAGCTTTTCTATTAATTTCTTTTTGTTTGTGTATGTGTCTTTTTTTTTTTCCATATCCATCAAAAATACTATTTAAAAGACCACACAGAGAACCGATTCACCTTACGCAACTGTCTGGTGGGAAATAGTCATGTAAATTTTGATTTACTGAATGCACAAAAGGAGGAGGCCACCGCCTAAGGAATGGATGACAGCATGTGAAAGTGGTTCCAGCATTTTAAAAGCAATTATAGGGGGTGGGTTTATGCACAAAACCTGCTCTATACATTAACTAAATTTGGGAGTTTAATCACTGGAAGGAGAAAACCAGCTATGAAACGCCCAAAGTAACAGGTCATTGTAGATATTCCCCTGAGGACGTAATTTGTATGGATGTGTGTAGACAGGACTGCACGAATGCGTCGCAGAAGTGATAAAGGGAAAAGTCAGTGAGCATCCTCAAAAAAAGCAAATACAGGAGAATACTGGAATACATGACTTCTAGAATAAAGAAAATAAAGCTGTGACTATGTGAAGATTTCTTAGTATGGGAATGGCAAAGGAGTAACACATTCTTCACTCCAATGGAAATTAATGGAGCATGCATTCCTCATTCTCAGTCTATTTGAGGCTGCAACAGGGGATATCACATCTGGCAAAACTACTTTCAGTCATGTTATACCACTTATAACATCATCTGGACCTTAGGAAACAGCTCTCTGAAAATGAGGAATGCTGTACAGTACCTGACATTAGCCCTGTTGAAAGGTACTGATAAGTTGCAGAGGCCTAAGAAATTAAGAGCCACATTTACATGGAATTTCCCTGCACTTTATTACAGTCAATTCCCTAGTTTTGCAGCTTTGACTGCCCTTTTTCCCTTAAGTGCCTTCCCTGTGGTGAGCAGGGGATGCTTGTTTGTGAAAGGGAACCAAATCAGTCAGAAAGAGAGCATCTGGGACAACAACAGTGTGCCTAGAAATATTACAAAATCTGATATAAATTGAGAGTATTCATTATTAATAGAAATACTATTTTCAAACTATATCGCACATTCATCTCCAAGGATTTCACATGCTATACTCCTGATCCTGTGTTTGTAGTCCTAACTCCCACAGTTAGCTTGATCAGATTTGATGGAATTAGTGGTATGAGGAGGATCCACCCTTTATAAAGCTGTGCAAACCTTGAGCATAGAAAGCTTCATAAAAACTTAGCTATTGCTGGGATGGAGGTTATTGTCCTCTAGATTTTTCCATATATTCAGCAATGTAGAACTTCTTTGCAAAAAGGGTCTGTTTTGGCAGAGAATGGTGATTTGTTTCAAGTGTCTTAGGACTCCTACGGTGTTCACAGAGTGGAGATGAGCTCAGGTTTGTTAGTACCCACAGCTCTGTATTACATTCGCAGTGCTCATAATTCCCCCCTTGTTCCTGCTCTAAAACAAGCATGAAATGGAAACATTGGGATGTCCAGGAACAATGGAAATAAAATGAACAGATCCTGATGGTTGAAGAGGTGGTCAGAGCTAGCTGGTGTTCATAAACCAAGTTGACAGGAGATTTGGAAATCCAAAAGGGACAAGGAATGTCTGATGTCTTAAAAGTCTCCTACTGGAGAACATTGCAGTAAGGATCATGAATAAATTTGGTGATTTGCTTCAAACCAGAGTGTGATTCTAAGTCAAAATACCATGTCTGTACACCCATATGGATAGAGACTTTTAAACCAACACCTCCATCCGAAATATCTATGGACACTTGGCATTGTCTATCTCCTGGCATCAGCTAGCTTAACCATCCTGGAGAGGTGATCATAAATTAATGCAGAAACTCTTGTTTGTCTGTATATGAGAAAGACTGTGTGTAGGGGTAAATGTTTTTCCAAGTGCTTTGTTAAGGAGTCAATAGATTAGTAGCTGAGATAGAAAGCTATGTACAGTTGCATGAGGTTTACCACACAAGATTAGAAGTCTGGCTGGAAAACTGCCTGGAGGAGAGGGCCCTGGGGGTGTTGGTCGACAGCGACAGAACATGAGCCAGCAGTGTGCCCAGGTGGCCAAGAAGGCCAATGGCATCCTGGCTTGGATCAGAAATGGTGTGGCCAGCAGGGCCAGGGAGGTTATTCTCCCTCTGGACTCAGCACTGGTGAGGCCGCTCCTTGAATCCTGTGTTCAGTTGTGGGCCCCTCAGCACAAGAAGGATGTTGAGGCTCTGGAGAGAGTCCAGAGAAGAACAAAGAAGCTGGTGAAGGGGCTTGAGAACAGGCCTTCTGAGGAACGTCTGAGAGAGCTGGGGGTGTTTATCCTGGAGAAGAGGAGGCTGAGGGAAGACCTCACTGCTCTCTATGACTACCTGAAAGGAGGTTGTAGAGAGGAGGGTGATGTCCTCTTCTCCTAAGTGACAGGGGAAAGGACAAGAGGGAATGACCTCAAGATCCACCAGGGGAGATTTAGTCTGGACATTAGGAAAAAAATTTCACAGAAAGAGTCATTGAGCACTGGCAGAGGTTGCCCAGGGAGGTGGTTGTGTTACCTTCCCTGGAGGGGTTTAAGGGACGGGTGGATGAGGTCCTGAGGTACATAGTTTAATGTTTGATAGGAATGGTTGGACTCAGTGATCCGATGGGTCTCTTCCAACCTGGTGATTCTATGATTCTCTGATTCTAAGATGAACTTATGCCCTTATTAAAAATGTGCAAAGAAGGTAATTTCTTCCATAAGACTATAACATGCAGATCTTTTTTTCATGTTTAGATGTTTCCAACATTGGTTGGAAAAAGTCCCCAGTGTACTGTCCTGCACCCGTGATTATAAAAACATTTAAAGTCACAGAATGGATATATAGCTAGGCAGACACGTATTTTGATTTATGTTATACTATGGTTTAGGCACACATTTGAAGGCAAGGTTTTTGGCTGACAACAGCATCACTATAGCAGTCTTCCAGCCATATATTACAGTGACGACCCCTGAAAATTATCAGGGTTTAATACAAGGCTATAATATAGGGTTTTAGAAAACTTTACATAAGCAATAGACAACATAAAAAGTCATATTACTATTTATGTGCCATCAAATCACATTAGGAGGGATTTGACCACATAAATAGTAAAATGACTTTTTGGGAATATGGAAATCAAAGAGAAATGTTTCAAACAGAAACCATAATTTACAGAAAAATCACGAAGATGCAGCCACATTGTGAAAGAAAAGCAAGAGAAGCTAAAAGAGAAAGGAAGTCTTCTTGGAATCTTCTCTATATCCTTTGGTGAAGGGCTATTTATTTTTTTTTAACACACCCAATCAAAGGTGCATCCTGTCATGTCGTATCTTTATTATCTATATTTATTGTACTATATTGTGAGATATGTGGGAGTTGACTGATATCTATGTTGTCAGCTGTTTGCCAGCTGTTTGCTCCTGGGATGAGTAGGGTGAATTTTAGCTTATCAAAATTACCAAAATAAACAGCATCATTTCTTTTTATTCTTTCCTCTGCTGCACAAAAAACATTCTGTGCATAGAAAAACTTTCCTGTCCCAGAATCTCACCCCCAAGATATTCTTGAATCAGTTATGAATACATATAGGAATATATATAGGGATATATAGGAATAGGAATATATATAGATATATATATAGGAATAGGAATGGTTGGACTCGATGATCCGATGGGTCTCTTCCAACCAGGTGATTCTATAATTCTATGATTTTATATCAGTATTTTTTTGGTTTTTATTGTTTGGTGATGCCAATAAAAACTGTAGAATAAGCAAGAATAATAATTGTGGCAATTATAGGATATCTGGAGTGTAATGAGGGCTGTAAAGACAACTGTGAGAGTTAGGGCTCTCTCCAAAGTAAAGAATGTAGCTGAAGTTGATGGGATTTGTGCCATTGACCTCCCTGTGAACTAGGTTGACCTTTGGCCACGCAAAAATACCAGTAGATGGACTGTCACTTTCCTGCAGGTCCCCTCTGCAGGACACCACATCCCTGCACTGCTGCAGGCGCAGCCTGTCGTGTGCAGCATCCACATCACCCTTCATTCCTCCTTGGAAGTAAGAGCGCAGGGGTGACTCAAGTTTGCCCCCAACGACTGTAAAGCACAAACCCAAGACATTCAGGAGCAGGATAATATCATTATAAACACCGGCAATTATTACCCTAGGTTTCTGTGAAGTGAGGGTTAAGGAGTTATTATACTTTCTGTGATCTGAGTGGTATCACTGATGAAGGAATTTCTCACCTATGGTCCTGATTCGGTAAGTGCTTAACACCTGCCTCCTGTTAAACTTGTAAGCAGTGCTTTCTACTTAAAAGTTAATTTTTCTTACAGAATGTGTATATAGTCCTATATTTGCCTAAAGTTTACCATGTGCCTAAGTGCTTTACTGGAGAGATGGCCAATATCCTTAGATTATTCTTAAGAAAGAAAAGCTTTTATTTGAGATAGTAATAAATACTAAATTCTCAGAAGATTAAAGGATTGAGGAGACTTTACATGTCACTGTTGTGCATGCATAGCTCCCTTTGAAGTCAGTAGAATGTGTGTGTGCAAAAGGGCAGAGATATAGGGCAGCAGAAGTTCGTTATATTGTGGCTTAGGAACCAAAAAGATTGGTGGATATCTAGAGTGAGTATATGAACGTCTAAAAGCTTGAGTGCTTTGAAGTGGTCTTTCTTCTTCTTTTTTTTTTAAAAAAGGAAAACAACCTGAAACTTTCATTTCTTACCAAGAATTTAATGTCAAAATCCACTTGCAGGAGATTTTTGTCTTTCAGGAAGCTTCCCCAAGAGTGAGTACAACAGAACAGCAAAGGTTGTTTATAAAAGTTGAGGAGAACCTTGGAATCATAAAATCATAGAACATCCAGGTTGGAAGAGACCCATCAGATCATTGAGCCCAACCATTCTTATCAAACACTAAACCACGTCCCTCAGCACCTCATCTATCCATCCCTTAAACACCTCCAGGGAAGGTGAATCAACCACCTCCCTGGGCAGCCTATTCCAATGCCCAATCACCCTCTGTGTGAAAAACTTCCTCCTAATCTCCAGCCTAAATCTCCCCTGGTGGAGCTTGAGGTCATTCCCTCTTGTCCTGTCCCCTGTCACTTGACAGAAGAGCCCAGTTGCCTCCTCTCTACAATCTCCTTTCAGGTAGTTGTAGAGAGTAATGAGGTTTCCCCTCGGCCTCCTCTTCTCCAGGCTAAACACCCCCAGTTCTCTCAGCTGCTCCTCATAGGACCTGTTCTGCAGTCCCTTCACCAGCTTCATGGTTCTTCTCTGGACTCGCTCCAGACATACATAAAAGGGACAAGAGGCAATCTAGAGGCAGGAGATGTTGCTGGAAACAGGTAGGTGAGCTCTTGAGCTAAAAAGACTTATACCTGGTAAGCAGAATGATTGTACACTAAGGGAAGATGGAAAAACTGTCCAGGAGAAGAGCATGTGAGAATCTACCTCTGGGAAATCTGTTGAATCAGGAAAGCTATGATTATTTTGCACCTTGGATAGTTTGTGTGTGCTCAAGCAAGAAAACTGTATAGCTATTTACTTGCTTGCCGAAAGAAAACAATTAGCTAGCATTCTTAGTAATGCTTTTAAATGAGAACATTATTTTTGTTTTGCAAAACATCGATCTTATTTATTGACTCTATTTTGGAAACCTGCAAATGTTGGATATCTCCTTGGATCAGGGGAAGGCTTAGAGTTCTTTATGATTCTTTCTCTCCACATCGAGGAAAGTGCTGAGCAGAGAATGAAGGGTACTTGCCACCCTCCCTCGCTGCTTAACATCACTATAAAATTGCACCTTTCAAGAACCAGAGTAATGACTGAAACGGAACTATTCAATTTCTAGTAACAATGGCATAATATTAATCACCTATTAGCAGCTTCAGTCATTTTGCTTATTTCCAGCAGTGTGCCCAGGTGACCAAGAAGGCCAATGGCATCCTGGCTTCTATCAGAAATGGTGTGACCAGCAGGTCCAGGGAGGTGATTCTCCCTCTGTACTCAGCACTGGTGAGGCCACTCCTTGAATCCTGTGTTCAGTTCTGGGCCCCTCACCACAAGAAGAATGCTGAGGCTCTGGAGCGAGTCCAGAGAAGAGCCACAAAGCTGGTGAAGGGGCTGGAGAACAGGCCCTATGAGGAGCGTCTGAGAGAGCTGGGGGTGTTTATCCTGGAGAAGAGGAGGCTGAGAGGAGACCTCATTACTCTCTACAACTCCCTGAAAGGAGGTTGTAGAGAGGAGGGAGCTGGGCTCTTCTTCCTAGTGCCAGGGGACAGGACAAGAGGGAATGGCCTCAAGCTCTGCCAGGGGAGATTTAGGGTAGAGATTAGGAGGAAGTTTTTCACACAGAGGGTCATTGGTCATTGGAATAGGCTTCCCAGGGAGGTAGTTGATTCACCTTCCCTGGAGGTGTTTAAGGCACGGGTGGATGAGATGCTGAGGGACAGTGTTTAGTGTTTGATGGGAATGGTTGGACTCGATGATCTGATGGGTCTCTTCCAACCTGGTTGTTCTATGATTCTATGATTCCATGATTCCTCATTTTCTACCAACCTTTTAAGGATCCTGTTTTGCCCTTGCTGGTCTCTCTCTTACATATGGCACCAGCATATCTTGATTTGGGAGGACGTATGTGTGGAAATGGAAAGGAAGAAGGATGACAGGCTCTAGCCAACATACTTTTGCAAAACAACTGCTAGCTCACCACATTGCACTATTTTTTCCCTGCTAATTACAGGAAAAGTGATTTATTAATATTTGTGCAATGGTAACTTCTCAGCTCACCCACAGCCTTTTCTAATCCAGCCAATTATTTTCAGTATTACACTCAAGCTCTGACTTTAATTAATGGGGTGCAGAAGTTTAAAGCATATGGGGTTGCTTTTCTGAAGTCTGGGAACAACCAGAGTTTAAAAGCTGCAGATACACTTCTCAATACTGCACTTAAATTCTGTTTCTGAAAATACTACATATAAGTTGTCACATTTTCTTCAGCTTGACATAAAATTCTGTGACGTGTCACATCAAATAGCAACAATCATGAAATTTTTAGGGATGTGTCAGTTCTGAGATACATACTTTCTTGCTTTGATCCATCATGGTTTGGTTGGAAGATAAAATAATCACTTCTATTTCTCACTACGTTTTTTTCCCTAAAAACATATAATAAAATATATATATTTTAAAATTTTCAAAGTACTTGTTCTGAAGCCCCTTTAAAGAGAAAAATGTTATTGCTGCTAAAATCTGCTGCAAAACCAGCATCTGAATTGATTTTTTTTTTTTGTACCAGAGTACAGCTTGAACAGGTCTGTCTGAGCAAAACTTCAGGTGCCTTTTTAAGTGACCAAAGAGAGAACCTTCCAGAAAACCGTTGTTCCCTCTCTTTGCTATCATTAGCCACAGGTGGAGTGAGGAGTGTGCAGACTTTTCTAGCATTTCATAAGGAAAACTTGCAGCTATGGCACCATCTCTCCCTTCCAGGTGAGCTCAGGTGAATGAAGCAATGAGCAAGTCCTGGTTCCCAGCAGACCCCATTGCTGGTCTCTGCCCACCCCTCTCAGCACAGACCAAAGGAAAACTGTGGATTCACTCTGGAGTCTTGCCTGGTGTTGGGATGGCGATATCATAGAATCATAGATCAACCAGGTTGGAAGAGACCCACCAGATCATCGAGTCCAACCATTCCTATCAAACACTAAACCATATCCCTCAGCACCTCATCCACCGCAGTTGACATGTATTTAAAGGAAACGCACAGCTCATAGTAGAAAAAAAAACCATCTTTGAAGAGGAGCATGGTTATTCAAGAGCGTTGCAGGAGGATGAGGATGTGGAGGATGAGACTGGAGGATGTCCACTCTGTTTTGGCTGAGTGAGAGGTGGTCTTTCCTTGACTGCTCTGGAAACCATCACCAGGATGGGGGATTGTGCTGATGTCCTGGGGACAAGTGACAAAGGAGGCAGAGGGCACCAGTTCCTGTTTCATAGAATCATAGAATCATAGAACAACCAGGTTGGAAGGGACCCATCGGATCATTGAGTCCAACCATTCCTATCAAACACTACACCATGTCCCTCAGGACCTCATCTACCCGTGCCTTAAACACCTCCAGGGAACACGAATCAACCACCTCCCTGGGCAGCCTATTCCAATGCCCAATGACCCTCTGTGTGAAAAACTTCCTCCTAATCTCTAGCCTAAATCTCCCCTGGTGGTGCTTGAGGCCATTCCCTCTTGTCCTGTCCCCTGGCACTTGGAAGAAGAGCCCAGCTCCCTCCTCTTCTACAACCTCCTTTCAGGTAGTTTTAGAGAGTAATGAGGTCTCCAGTCAGCCTCCTCTTCTCCAGACTTCTTTTCCAAGTCTTTTGGTCTGAATATGGTGTAATGGAGGACACACTAAGGAAAAAGAAGCTGAAGGACAGCAGCTGAAACTTTGTGATTTTTCCTTTTTTTTTTTTTTTCTCTCCCAAGGAATCTTTCAATGTACTCGCCTGCTGGGTCCTAAGGGAATAATGAGCTCCAGTAATTTATTACACTGTCTTTAAGCAGAGTCTACTGCTGTTATATCAGGGAATTACTTAAGGAGTTACTCAGGTCCAGGTGACTGTTTGAAAACTTATATTAAGAACTTACATCACTTGCTTTCTCTTGTAGTTAAATTTAGGTCCCTTCCTTTGGCTCTTTTCTCCTTTTATCAGACCATAATTTAAGTGCTCATCGCTGGAGACAAAGAGAAGCCTCAATAAGCTTCAGCGTATACCTAAGAAACTCTGCTGGAGAGAGCTAAGAAGCAATGTTTTCTTCCAGAAACAATTGTCCTTTCACAGTGATGCTAGTAGTTTCTGCTTTCCAGGGTTGGATGAAGGAGCTACTAAACAGGAGAAAAGAAGCAAAATAAAACTGGACAAGAGATATCAGGAAGGTCAAAGGAAGAGGAAAGGCAAAGAAAATGTTCACTGCTGTATTCACAAACTGGGCTAGGAGGTATATTGAGAGTGATGTGAGGGAGCAGCCTCAGCATCGTGTGTTTGGGACTAGCAAGATGGGTGCTCCAAAACTGCCACTGCAGGTCCGGGAAGCTGGTTAAGGTCCAGAAAATAGGATGATCTTTCTAACATCAGAGAGTGCTCAATTCTGGGGACTGATAGAATGGAAAATCAGTTTGTGCATACTTTAAATTTATATTGCAATGAAATACACATTTCTGTGTTTTGGCTGTTTTTGTAAAAGCCCAGTGAGGAATATAGAGCACATATAAGCACCTTGGGACTCTGAAGAGTGGGAACAGCCTGTCTGGGGACAAGTGGTGGAGGTGCCTCTTTCCTGTGCCGTTCTCCATAGAGATCGGCTTGCATTTACAGCGAAGCATTTTAAGGCGAACCAAACTTGGTGACGGTTGCAGAGAAAAGTCTGCCCTGTAAACTGCAGCGCTTTGGGAGCTGATTGACAAGCAGCTCAGACATCTGGACACTGGGAGCAGGGCAGACAGCTGAAGCTGCCAACCTTTTCAGCCTGTCCCAAGGTAAAGCTGTCCCAGCTCATCAGTCAGCACCCTTGTGTTTCCTAGGTCTACAGATTTTAAAGAGCCCATGCAGACCCATAAAATCTAATAATATGAATGAGTGTGTTTTATGATACTTTTGGCTGAATAGCTTGGAAGTCTGAAATATCTGAAGACTTTTTTTTTTGAGATATTCCATAGCAGTTTTGTTTTTTCCTTTAATTCTGGCAGCTTTAAAAACAGCAAGTGCAAGTGCCTAGAAGTCATGCAATTATGTTGCTGTTTTTTAACAAGGTACCTGTAAGCATTGTAGAAAATCAACAGCTAAGGCTGTGTGATGTCGTAGGCTAGTAGGCATTCAACTCAGAAAACTGAGGTACAGTTTCAGAGATGAAATGTTTGCTATAGTATACTAGATTCTCTTCTCTTCTGGAGAAACTTTGTGTGCATTGCAAAATGATTGCACATTTCAGTGCAAAGCATAGTCTCTCCTCAGCAGAGGAGGGTAGACATTAACAGCAGAGAATGGACATAAAGAATTAACTGCAGGCTTGACTTTAGAACTGAGGGTTTAGCTGCACATTTCTTTCTCAGCCATAAGGTAAAATTCATGGCTACGTACTACCTCCATCATGCTAGCCCTAATCTCTCTTTGCTCAGATTTTTCTGTGTAGTTACCTCTGTGTGATAGTCTTTCCTTCTGTGACTCATGAGCCAGCTGGAGGTAAGGATCATAGAATCACAGAATCATAGAATCACCAGGTTGGAAGAGACCTATCAGATCATTGAGTCCAACCATTCCTATCAATCACTAACCCATGTCCCTCAGCGCCTCGTCCACCCATCCCCTAACCACCTCCAGGAAAGGTCACTCAACCACCTCCCTGGGCAGCCTATTCCAGTTTTTTTACTTATATCCAGCCTAAACCTCCCCTGGCAGAGCTTGAGACCATATAACACAGGATAACACAGAACATCTCTAGTCCTCCTTAAAGGCATAGACACACATGTAATAATCCAACTCTTGATGTATCAGAGCCCACTCTCAACAACCTGTTTTGAAAGCTGTCTTTCATTTGATCTGTTTAATAATGAGAATCAATAACTGGCTGGTGTTGGTCCTGGCCACCAGTAACAGCATCAGTCACATTTTCCCATTGGGCATTTGCACAGATACCTTCATGTATCACGACCACAGCGCTTCATCACTGTGATACGATGATGTGAGATGCCTACAGGAAAGTGAACATTGATTCTAAGAATGTCTTGAGGATCTGGTCATCACCCTTGAGTAACTGATCATCATCCTGATGCCTATATATATATGTGTATATATATATATATATATATATATATATATATATATATATATATGTTTTAATCCTGATGCCCGGAGAAGAGGAAGCTGAGAGGAGACCTCATTGTTCTCTCCAGCTACCTGAAAGGAGGTTGACAGCGACTGACCATGAGCCAGCAGTGGCCCAGGTGGCCAAGAAGGCCAATGGCATCTTGACTTGGATCAGAAATGGTGTGAGCAGCAGGGCCAGGAAGGTTGTTCTCCCTCTGGACTCAGCACTGGTGAGGCTGCTCCTTGAATCCTGTGTTCAGTTGTGGGCCCCTCAGCACAAGAAGGATGTTGAGGCTCTGGAGCGAGTCCAGAGAAGAGCAACGAAGCTGGTGAAGGGGTAGGAGAACAAGAGGAACATCTGAGAGAGCTGGGGGTGTTTATCTTGGAGAAGAGGAGGCTGAGGGGAGACCCCATTGCTCTCTCCAACTCCCTGAGCAGAGGTTGTGAAGAGGAGGGATCTGGGCTCTTCTCCCAAGTGACAGGAGACAGGACAAGAGGGAATGGCCTCAGGCTCCGCCAGGGGAGATTTAGGCTGGACATCAGGAGGAAGTTTTTCACATAAAGGGTCATTGGGCACTGGCAGAGACTGCCCAGGGAGGTGGTTGATTCACTTTCCCTGGAGGTGTTTAAGGCACAAGTGGATGAGGTCCTGAGGGACATGGTTTAGTGTTTGATAGGAATGTTTGGACTCAATGATCCGGTGGGTCTCTTCCAACCTGGTGATTCTATGACTCTATATAGTGTCTCAGAAATACATGCATTATATGCTAAACGCATTGACTATTTGCCAATCTAGCATCCTGGAAGAGAGGGTTCCTAAATCAGCTTAAAATAATCTAGATCTAAAAAAATATATTTACAATTGTGTTATCTAGTGTATCTTGAAACCATTTCCATCTCTTGGCCCTTGTGGGGATGTTAGTTTGAAACAGGGAACATATTTTGCATAGAACTGATTTTTATGAAGTAATGAGTGAAACGGTATCTCACAAACTATGGTGCATCAATTGCACCAGTGAAATAACATCTGATGAATTTCATAGACCTGACCTTCCCCTTTCCTCTTTTTCCTGGAAATATCTATCTTTTTCCATATGTAAATTCTGCAGCTTCACTACGATGTCCTATAACCACTGCTGCCTCATTATCAGGTAAAGAGCAAGCCAAGTGATACTGCCTTTTTCCTTCTTCAGCTACTATCAAAACACTGCAACAACTCCAGTCACAAACTCAAGAGTCTTTTGACAGCAGCAATTAAGCAACTTAATTAATGAGTGAATAAAAATGATAATATTTACTGAATGGGAGCATCCTGTTTTGCATTTTTATTCAAACTGTGCACCTGAAGAATACCACTGAGTATTCTGCCTCCTCCCCTTCTGCTTGCAAGCTCTTCTTTTTTTTTTTTTCCTGCACTATTTTGTCTTTGCAAGCATCCTAAAGCTATTGAATGTATGGACACAAGCATAATACTGAGGCATCGTTAGTCCCTTCTAGCCAGCTAAGGGGAATGTGCTGCTATCCTTGCTGTGCCTGACCCTCAAAACTTGAATCATATTTAAGGGGGAATTTCCACGGTGCATTTGTAAGCCTGAACTTTACATCCAAGCAGGTGATTCGTTACTGATAAATGGCTAATAAAACATTACTGCATTTTGTAATTAACAAACCTTGGAATGACAGTTCTCTCCACCCACTTTCTTGACATGGTTCACATGCTTGTATGTAAACTTCAGTTCTCCCTATCTTTCATTTGCCTGTTAATCTGTGCAACCTCCATATATCACATGCATACATATAAATACATATTTAAGTACATGGATTTTCTCAATGAAATATATAACCTATCTCAAGCGCAAGTAAAGCCCCATACATAATTATTTTGGAATGACAGACAGTGAATTCCTTAGCTATTATTTTTGACGACCCTGTCATGGATGCCAGGCATATATTGTGGTAAGAGCCTGAGAAACTTGGGAAAACCCACCTGGGGAGCAAACTCCTTTTTTCTTTATGGAAAGGTTCCCCAAGTGACAGGCCTGCAATCCTGGGTGAGCTTAATTAAAGTCAATAGAGAAAACTAAAGCATTCAAAATTGCTGCCTTTGGGGCTCCCCCACTCTTCTTTTTCTTCATTTGCTGACACTTTTAAGGGGAAGGTGCATTTTAAATTCCTTATTTGGGGCTTGGGGTTCAGTTCATCACATTCCCCTTCTGTTCTGTATCCCACATTAAATCTTTCTGACACTTCAAAGTGTTGTTTCCCATGATTTATGGCTAACTAATGCAGGTGCACTGGGCCTCCTGTGAGGTGCTGAATGCCCTCTTTGACATCAGCATTAATGAATGAAGTTTTGGTATACAAAGCCAGGTAAGGGATGTTACCTAACATTACAGATAAGTAAACTGAAGCACTCAGTAAGACAGCAATGAAGCCAAATGAAGAACTTAACCTTACCTGACTCCCAGAGTTCTACAGTGTTTACTAAGCCTCTTATCACAGAATTGCCGAATCACCAGGTTGCAAGAGACCCACCAGATCATCGAGTCCAACCATTCCTATCAAACACTAAACCATGTGCCTCAGCACCTCATCCACCTGCACCTTAAACACCTCCAGGGAAGGTGAGTTAACCCTCTTCCTGGGCAGCCTGTTCCAGTGCCTAAAAACCCTATCCATGAAGAATTTTTTTCCTTACTTCGAGACTGAACCTCCCCTGGCGGAGCTTGAGGCCATTCCCTCTTGTCCTGTCCTTATGGGATGAAGTCTGCCAAGAGGATCGGTTTTACTACTTGGGTTTTTCCAAAATGTGCCTAACCAGACCTTGTGTCCCCATTCCTACCTCTTTCTTCTCTTTTGTCGCAGTTGCCTGTCTCAAAGACACACAGGAGAAAAGGAGCTGGGAGCATAAATGGATAAATCAAAAAAGCCTTTCTGTAACAGGACCTTGACCATCTGCTGCACCTGCCATTTCAAACCTTTGTCTATTTTGAATCATATACTTTCAAACGTCACAATCACCACTGGGCATGAAGCATGGATTAGTTCTTGAGTTTGTAATGCTTGCTTTTGAAATGACTGTCAGGATACCTTCTGACTTGGGCACAAGGGCTCATCGGATGATAACTACAGCCATTTTCATTCAGACCAAACCTTTCCTGGCAGAACTCATTAGAAATGATGTTATTAACCACACTGGGACCAGGGCTAGGGCATTTGTGACAAATAACATTTGGGGTTTGGTTTTGGAATAAAATCCTCATTTACCAGCCTCTGGTAATGAGGTGGCTGCATTACTTAAGAGTGAAGGTATTTCTATTAGCATCTAATGCTAGATATACTTAATGAATATTGTGGATTAAAAAAGCACTTTAAATATTCAAGTGATCAAAAGCCCTGATAATAAGGACAGGTGTCAGAAATTCCCCTGTTCTTATTGTTGGTCCTATAGCACTTACATTATTCGCTACAAACTAATCTAAGCTGTTTTGTGCAATTACAGTGTTGAGGGACCATTATGATAAGATGGTAGCAATTATATATTGTCTTTTCCATAGTACTCAGAAGCGTAAGACATATACTATGTCAGAGCAGAGGGAAGTTAAAGTCCAGTAAGCAGAGCTCACAGAGGTTAAGACCAGAGCTGTGGGACCTGCACATGAATCTGGAAGGGACTGAGGTGAGGACATCCACTCAGCCTCATCGTGATGAAGGTTCTGTGCAAAATGCTACCTGAGATCTCAGTTCTGCAAACAACCCTTCCTATTTCAAGCCAGTAGGATGTCTAAATCTAGCAGATCTGGTTCCAGTCCATTTCTATTTCAAACCACAGCAGATCAGGCACCTCCTTCTTTCATAGAATCATAGAATCATAGAACAACCAGGTTGGAAGGGACCCATTGGATCATCGAGTCCAACCATTCCTATCAAACACTGAACCAAGTCCCTCAAGACCTCATCCACCCGTCCCTTAAACACCTCCAGGAAAGGTAAATCAACCACCTCCCTGGGCAGCCTATTCCAATGCCCAATGACCCTCTGTGTGAAAAACTTCCTCCTAATCTCCAGCCTAAATCTCTCCTGGTGGAGCTTGAGGCCATTCCCTCTCTTCCTGTCCCCTGGCACTTGGGAGAAGAGGACATCACCCTCCTCTCTACAACCTCCTTTCAGGTAGTTGTAGAGAGTAATGAGGTCTCCTCTCAGCCTCCTCTTCTCCAGGCTAAACAACCCCAGCTCTCTCAGCCGCTCCTCACAGGGCCTGTTCTCCAGCCCCTTCACCAGCTTCGTCAGTCTTCTCTGGACTTGCTCCAGAGCCTCAACATCCTTCTTGTGGTGAGGGGCCCAGAACTGAACACAGGATTCAAGGAGCGGTCTCACCAGTGCTGAGTCCAGAGGGAGAATCACCTCCCTGGACCTGCTGGTCACACCATTCCCTCTTTTCCCCATTCCTTTGGCAAGCAGCTCACCACTTTACTTCCCTCCTGGAGGAATGATATCAATGCTGAAAAGGTTAAGTGTGCTGCCTTATGAGTTGGGACATTGTGAAATTTACACTCATTAGCTTCTCTGGGTGGCCATCAGGAATTTAATTAATATCGTTGACATGGGTTTTTGTAAGTGATATCATGGTTTCCAGATGCCCGTTGCTGAGAGAGACAGAGAGTGCATTTGCAAAGAGTGACAGCTTTCAGGAGCATACAGAGGCTTTGTACTCTGTCTTTTGCAAGAAGAAAGACAGCTCTGGTTGCCACCTTCTTCCTGTGGGAAAAAAAGGGAGAAAAAAAAGACAGCCTTTTTGCAGGTAGCCTCACTCATGACAGTAACATCACGTCTGTTTCTGCCCTTGTCAACACATCTCACTGTCCACAATCACTCATCTTCTCCAGACAGACAGCACTGGAGGAGATCATCAATTGCCAATGCAATTCAGCAGATACACTTCATAAATTTTAATTACATTCCCACTGAAAATGAATGGTCAGAAAATATAAAACATCTGCCATCCAGATCATTTACATTTTTCGTACAATAAATCATCGGCAACATCCAAAACAATGGATTAAATTATGTGGAGTGTGATAGGTCAAGAAAGAAGAAACAGCACCCATTGTGTGATTACTGTTTGGACCAAAGCCATTACATGGTGTACAGTATCAAGGAAAATAAAAACATTAAAAAATAGTAACCGTTTGGACTTGTCCTCATAAATAAAAGATCCCTGGTCTCAGATAGACCCTGCTAATGGATCTATTACTGTGTCAATGGAAAAATGAGGTTTTGTTTAAGTAAAAGAATATTTAGTTAATTAAGATGGAGGAAAATGAGCATTTATCAATTGAGTGGCTGTGCTATTTAGCTTGTAAATAGAATGAAGAAGTGATGTCAGTGGAAAATAATCTGTTAATCAGGTTTGACTAGTATCATGACCGTTAAAATACCTCAATCTACTTTTTCTTCAATACAGCGCCATGATATCCTAGTGTAAGACCACCAATGTGTCCAAACTATGCACTTCACTTGGCATCAGATTGTAGCCTTGGCAAGCCGAATTTGGAATTGAGAGGGGATCTATTACATCCTTTCAGCTTGTGTTTGGCAAGGGTGATAGGTGCAGTGATGTTGATGAGATCTCTCCCAAGAGGTAAGAGAGCTGAGTTCATCCCCCTTCTCCTTCCAGCTACTGAATTACTGAAGAAACAAGCCAAAGTGGCAGACTATCTGGTCTAGGTAACACTGATTTTCTCAGATCTGCTGAGATTCAAGTACCTCAGACGCTTGAAAGTTATGGCCAATGTTTGCCCTGAACTGTGGATGCTTTATGTTGTTCAGTACTATGTGTATATTTTTTTCTTGCACAATGATACCATATTTATGTCACCTTCTGCTGCATTTTCCCCCAAATCATGCTTTCTTCAGCAATCCTTCTTGCTCTTTGCACTGTTACTAAGCTTCAGACATTGTCCTCTCTGCCTTGAGATGCTCTTATTTGCTACAAACTGGAAGTAATTTTGGCTGGATCCACCTTAAGGCTTGTTTGTTTGTTTGTCTTTTAAATGGTACCAATACAAAGGCATAGAAGTCCAGGAGAAAAACAAACTATCAACACACTCAATCACTACTTCATGGATACAGCATCTCCTCATCCCTAGAGCAGATGAGAGATTAGTGTGTTTGTTAACCTCAGAGTCTTTCCTGTTGAATGAAATGGGTGGAAAGCAGGTATACACTGAGCAAATGTTTATTTTGACTGGAAGCCCTGTCACTTTGTGTATTTATGTGAAATAGAGAGATGCATGCTTAGCCTGAGGAGGTATCTGTACTCTTCAAAAAAAAGGCCATTGATGAATGGCTGTAAAAGCTATACTTTTATCTGTTTTATGTTCTTCTAATGCTGCTAAATTGTTGCATATTAGGTTAAAAAATAGTTCATTCTGATGTTACATCATGAGAATGTCTCACAATGGTATGTGCAATATATAGGCCTCTTTTATTTGACGATTTACCGCTGTTAAAAGGAAATAAAAATCCTCATAACTTATGAAAGAACAATGTAGCTGAGAGATTTTTCAAGGTGTTCAGCGTGAGATCTTAGGTTTCAAGTAGGAATAACATTTTTTGTTTTACTTGATATATCTGCATGTTTTTAATGCAGTTACACAAATATCAGAGGGAAAGAGATAGCAATCTTTTCCCTTATAGAGGTGTTTTACTTCATACTAAACTCCTTTACAACAGTAATTATTGAAAAATATCACAGAAATGCTGCAGCACATGTTATTATTATCAGTTACTGTCTATACAGTGACACATATTGCTCTACAGACAAATAAAAACAATGTGGCTATCCCTCTCTCAAAATGATGGTTTATGAGCATTTTACTCCTAGTTTGGCCAGCTGGTTTGGATATGACAAGTAATTATCCTGCAGTCTATTATTTTTGCCCCAATCACCACCCCAAAGGTGGATTTTTCTTAAATCCCAGTGTGCCATTTGTTGTCTCATCTTCCCACCTGGTACCCTGCTACCATTCCCACACCTCCCCACAGGTCTCCAAGTCTCCCTCCCCGTGCTAGGCTTTTTTATTCCCTTTTCTGCATTAAGTCTCTGTTGAGGCTCTGGAGTGAGTCCAGAGAGGAGCAATGAAGCTGAGGAAGGGGCTGGAGAACAGGCCTGATGAGGAACGTCTGAGAGAGCTGGGCATGTTTAGCCTGGAGAAGAGGAGGCTGAGGGGAGACCTCATTGCTCTCTCCAGCTACCTGAAAGGAGGTTGTGGAGAGGAGGGATCTGGGCTCTTCTCCCAAGTGCCAGGGGACAGGACAAGAGGAAATGGCCTCAAGCTCCACCAGGGGAGATTTAGGCCGGACATCAGGAGGAAGTTTTTCATGGAAAGGGTGATTGGGCACTGGCAGGTGTTTAAGGCACCCTGGAGGTGTTTAAGGCATGGGTAGATGAGGTGTTGAGGGACATGGTTTCGTGTTTGATAGGAATGGTTAGACTTGATGATGTGATGGGTCTCTTCCAACCTGGTTGTTCTATGATTCTATGATTCTAAGTCATAGTGCAAAGTTCACAGTATCTCCATGCATCCTGGAAGCAAAAGGTATCAGCAGGCCAGTTTTCCTACTGCTTCCAGTCTTTTTTTCCTCAACATTGCTCATCTGTGTATGGGAGGATCCAGGATTGTCCTTTGGACTAATCCCTTCTTAACTGCCCTTTGCCAAAGCACAGTGCCCCACATTATTGACTACCAGTTGCTTCCTCTTAGAGTTTCACAGGAGTGCCTAGGGATGCCAAATCTCGCCTTTAAGGCACTGGCTGGCCCAGCATGTTGAAGAAGATATGCACAATATACTCTTAAAGGAGGTAACAGTTATATTTGTACTGTTCAGGAAGTGCTAGAAGCTGATAAGGCAAAAGTCTGTTAAACTTTCCATACTCTTCAGTTCTACAGATTTCAGGGGTCCAGCTGAAGGCCTACATGCTCAACATACGTTAAAAATCCTTCACTGAAAGAGTCATTAGGCAACGGAATAGGCTGCCCAGGGAGGTGGTTGAGTTGCCTTCCCTGGAGGTGTTTAAGGGACGGGTGGATGAGGTACTGAGGGACATGGTTTAGTGTTTGATAGGAATGGTTGGACTCCATGATCCGATGGGTCCCTTCCAACCTGGTTGTTCTATGATTCTATGCTCAAGAGCTTCTTCAAAGAGACACAAACAAGAAGTTTATCCAGCCCCATAAGTGACATCAGTACTTCTTTCTTGGTGCACCTCCAGCACTAAACATCTGCAAAATTTAAAAAGATTGAGGAGAAAATTTCTAAAAAGCATGTATGTACCTAAAGAGCCTCTTCTGCAGAACAAAATGGCCTAAATTGAAGTCATCTATCTAATTACTATTGCACCTGAAAATCATCTCAGTTCTCAGGTACCTAGAAGTTTCTACTACAGCTTTATCAGTGGTGACGTGGCTTGGACCAAGTGTATGGTGTTGCCATATGCCTCCCCAGCACCCTCACCAGCTTAGCTTCACTTTGCATCCCAGAGATATATATCAGAACACACCAGGTGGACTCCTCTTGGGGAACACTCAGCTGGAAAAACCACTCTGCAAGCCTGTTAAACATGCTCAAGCCACAAATGGGCAACTCAGCTTATGGGACCAGGCTGCAACTAGTCCTCGAGACTGCTCTTAGAGATGTGTGTTGTCAACATAAAGTGCTCACTCTCAACTCTTTTGCTGTACATCTCTGCTCCTATTGGACTGCGTGACTAATGCAACCACAGCCACTGTAGCTGTGCGGCTTGTCCCAGAGCTGACTGCGTATATACATGCACATATGGGGCTCTGTCACCTGGTCACGCGTGTGCGTGCACATGTGTGTGCGTGTGCAATTTGTCTTTTTTTTTGTTTGACACACCAAAAATAATGTATGAGCTCCCTCTACTGCTTTACGCAAAGAAATTAATCAAGAAAATTGCTGGCAAAGCTGAGAACATTTTATCCATATCTTGCTGATAATGCTGTATGCACAAACAATACTAAAAATAATAGCATATTATGCTTGCAAAGCACTGTCCAAACATCAAGTAATTAAATAAACAAAAGAATCTGTGTTGGCTGCATTGCCTCGAAAACTATTCCGTATACATCTATTTTTATTAAATGAAACGTGTCAACATGTAGGGTAAAAGATTGGTTTCTGACTTCTGAGAAGCCACCATTAAAAACAGTGAAAACTCTGCTGAGACATAAGATGTATTAAGCATTGAGAGGTTTTTTTCTCTCCTTAAAAACAATCAAAATATTCAAAAGCTTAGTGGCAACATATTATTGTGTGTTAATAGGTTTTGGATGTTTTGCGTGTTTTATAAAACTAGTATTCTATAGTTAAACAGTGAGATATAACCTACTTCTTGAAGTTCATCTGAACTTATCTGACCCATAGAAAAAAAACCAGATTCATTTAGTGATGAAAACAGAGCTCTGCCGAAGAACATGCTTCCAAAGGCTTAAAGAAGCTCTAAAATATATTGCTGTCTTTTCTATCTCTTCTTGTCTCCCTAATTCTACTGCTTTTAAAAATGGTACAAGAGTGCTACCTGAAATACTGTAGTATTTTCTGTACTGGAAAGTGTAATTTTGATAAATTGACTTGCAAACAGGTTATTTCCTGAAGGAGCAAAATCAAAAGCGTAGTTCTATGAATGTTTTCAGAGAAAAACTTCAATTACAGCTGGAAGAAAATTTGCAGTCAATTTTTCATCCTGAAAAATATGGATTTAGTTAAACAGGAAAATGATGTATTTCTATCAATTCACAGTATCAGTTTGAATGACTTTTGAAAGATTTTTTTGACATTTTGAATTACAGAATAATAGACTGAATGTACCCCTGGAGTCATCTGATCCCTGCCCAAATTAAAGTGTCTCAATATTGCTTAAGTGGATGCTTTCCTCCAAAAACGTACTTCATTTTTATTAAAAAAAAAAGATATGCAGAAAAAAAAATCCCAAAGTAGATTAACATTTTGAATCATGCTAGACAATGAATTTGACACAAAGCAATGCTTGCCTTTGCCTTTCAGTTTGCTGAGAATTCAAAAAAAGTATTTAAACCAAAAAAAATAATAAAACAAGAGAAAATTATTGTCAGAGCAGTCCACTAACAATCAGGTAAATTGAAGTCTTGATCTGAACTGAGAATGACAATGAGAACCAAATATGAGAAACCTTTCACTGGGATTGCACCAATGAGGTAGGTGAGGCAAACTAGTGGAGCTTGCTGCATATAAATTGTAGCAGGAATCTGCAAGAACCATAAAAGAGGATAAACTTCAGTAGTTTTACATTTTCAGAAAATTTTCATTGTTGGCTACTTCTGCACTTTGACCTACAGGAACAAGCATTTCCTTGGCTTTTGGTCAGTTGTCTAAACTTCTCACAATACTTGTTCATGGAAAGGGTCATTGGGCATTGGAATAGGCTGCCCAAGGAGGTGGTTGATTCACCTTCCCTGGAGGGGTTTAAGGGAAGGGTAGATGAGGTCCTGAGGGACATGGTTTAGTGTTTGATAGGAGTGGTTGGACTCGATGATCTGATGGGTCTCTTCCAACCTGGGTGTTCTATGATTCTATGATTCTATGATTTATTTAACAATTATTTGCTGCACTGTATACATGTTGGCCAAGTGGGATTACAACCCTCTCCTTAACATTTACTCCACATACTTCAGCATTCCCACAAAGACCGGTAGCTGAAAGGAAATTCATTGGAGCCACTTCTAGTGTTGGGCTATTATCTCCTTTTCCATAAGTTTTTAAACATCTATAACTTGTTTATCTACATGTAGAGAGGAATGGTTGGACTTGATGATCCGATGGGTTTTTCCAATCTAGTGATTCTATGATTCTATGTATACAAAAAGCATTAACATGCACAGACAATTGATAACAGACTAGACTAACCATCTAGCTATCTGTATTTTCTCTGCCATTAATGACTTAGCAAGAATAAGTGGCAAAATGTTGGACCAGATAATCGTCAAGGTCCTTTTCAAACTGGTATTAAGGCACAGGTAGATGAGGTTCTGAGGGACATGGTTTAGTGTTTGATAGGAATGGTTGGACTCCATGATCCGATGGGTCCTTCCAACCTCGTTGTTCTATGATTCTATGATTCTATTAATAAATTAATATTAATTTATTCTATTAATAAATTACATTTGAGACGCTACTTTTTTTGTCACACCTTGCTTCAGTGAAACTACTAGAAAGCAGTATCTCCATCTGACTAAGTGCCAAACTGGGCTTTTAAGCTTTGTTAAGTAACCTGTATAAGTGAATCCTCTTCTATGCCTTGAGTGCTGTGCAATGTTACTGCACCATATTGCACGGTAGCCATTAGGTAGCTGCATCAAAAAGGGGGACATGCTTCACGAAAGATGAGTTTTCATAAGCCATTCTTATTTGTCCACATTTGCCAGCCTTTTGAACCATGGCAATTTCTCTGTGAGCAACTATGATAACATTCGTTTCTATTCTGCTTCTACTACTTCACCAAATTTGGGTCCAATAAACACACTCTTCACTGATGGAGCTATAATTATCCAATCTACAGGCTTTGCACATATAGGAGTTGATGAATCAGATATTCTACCATAGGGCCTGATGTCTCTTTTGGCAACTTCACCACCTCGGTAGTTTCTGTTTTTCAGTTTTAAATTGGTAACATTAAATGTCTTTAATAGCTTATTACTGGAATCCTTTACACAACAAGAGATGTGGTGAATACAAATAGAGTACTTGACAAATCAAGAGACTGTGATGGTTGGCAGATCCCATTGGCAATTTAGTAATTTGTTCAGGATCACAGATATTAGAGTTGGAAAAGACGTATTAGGTGAAATCCTAGCTTGACTGAAGTAAATCGCAGAACTTCTGTTGAGTTCAAGGGGGCTAGTTGTATTAACAGTGTATTACACCATCTTGCAGTATTGATCAGAGCAATCCAGTCTGTGTGCAGTTCTGCAGGGAGCTCCTTGAATCCAGGCACTGAGGATTGGTAGGAGAGTACATAGTTATAAGCTTTATTGATTGCTCTATTCCTGTAGCACTTGCCCAAACTACCAAGGCTCTACCCCTGGGTTTATTCAGAATTTACAGCGAAGTTTCTTCTTGTTGTATAAACCTGATCAGGAATCCATGGGATGTCCTTGGACATCACACAGTACAGCTAGAATTTACTCAGAAGATCCAGAAGGACTTCCTAGATGTTTCCAGCAGTGAAGGCTTAAAGGCTGAGACTGATTATTTTCCGCCATCATGATAAATATAAATGAACCTTTAAAGAGAGAACTGAGTATACCTCATAAAACAAAATCTTTTCACAGAATCACAGAATCACAGAACAACCAGGTTGGAAGGGACCCATCGGATCTTCTAGTCCAACCATTCCTATCTAACACTAAACCAAGTCCCTCAAGACCTCATCCACCTGTGCCTTAAACACCTCCAGGGAAGGTGAATCAACCACCTCCCTGGGCAGTCTGTTCCAATGTCCAATGACCCTCTGTGTGAAAAACCTCCTCCTAATCTCCAGCCTAAATCTACCCTGGCGGAGCTTGAGGTCATTCCCTCTCGTCCTGTCCCCTGGCACTTGGGAGAAGAGGCCAGCTCCCTCCTTTCTACAACCTCCTTTCAGGTACTTGTAGAGAGCAATGAGGTCTCCTCTCAGCCTCCTCTTCTCCAGGCTAAACAACCCCAGCTCTCTCAGCCGCTCCTCATAGGGTCTGTTCTCCAGCCCCTTCACCAGCCTCGTTGCTCTTCTCTGGACTTGCTCCAGAGCCTCAACATCCTTCTTGTGGTGAGGGGCCCAGAACTGGACACAATATTCAAGGAGCGGTCTCACCAGTGCTGAATACAGAGGGAGAATCACCTCCCTGGACCTGCTGGTCACACCGTTTCTGATACAAGCCAAGACAAAAAGGCAGGAGGCTACAAAGGAAATAAAGCAGTTAGTGTGGAGGGTTGAGATTAGAGGAGCAGCAAAGGGCACTCTGGAAATCTGTAGCAGAAGGTATCACCCAGAGCACACTAAGCCCTTTCGGCCCTCAGGTTGTCCTAATTATTCCTCAAATCCATTCTTGGAGTTGAGGTTCAAGATCAATACTGTGGAAATGTGA
Organism: Coccyzus lansbergi; assembly: GCA_033558105.1. Taxonomy (NCBI): domain Eukaryota; kingdom Metazoa; phylum Chordata; class Aves; order Cuculiformes; family Coccyzidae; genus Coccyzus; species Coccyzus lansbergi. The sequence continues at coordinate 503,382 of JAUMJK010000788.1, read as the reverse complement.
CTCAGATGCACTTTTCTACTTGTGACTGTAATGCACATAAACTCAGACCTGAGTGCTTAGTATGGTTGTGCACAGTTTGCTGCAGTTTTTCAAGGCTTCAAGCTTCTGTCCTGCTGTATAGAAACTAGGGGACAGTCTCCAGATATGAGCCCTTGAGAAGAAAATCTACCAACAGCTACAAAACCTTACCTTGGATGTAACCTTTACACTATGCATCCGTCTGATAAAATCCCATGGCCATGTCTAATTTCAAACTCTTCCACTGACTTTTAGGCAGTACCTGAAAAGCAAAAATGCAAGGTGATCATTGTCTCAATACAAAACTTTCAAAGCCAAGAGTACATGAAGGCTGTGAGCTACACATACTTTTTTTCCCCCTGCTTCTCACAGATCTGAGCTCTGATCAATCAGCTGCACGCAGGAGTCATGACCCTGCTCTCATTGCTATAAGGAACTGTTGTCTCACTGCATGCTATGACCCTTGGTTTGAACCTGGTAATATTACTGCTTGTGGGTCTATAAGCAACAAACCCTCTGTGGTCCCAATGTGCTTAAGGAAACTTAATTCCTCTTGTTCCAAATGTAGGGATCTCTTTTGTGCCAATTACCCTTTGACACTGCTATTCAAGCTTACTTTTCTAAGCACTGGTCCTGTAAACATGGCTCCCTTCACAAGGAGAGGGCCTGGCAATAGCAAGGAAAGCTACTGCAAAAAATATTTCCTCTTGATGTCCCATTTTAGAACAGTGTCTAAATGTACGTTGCTGTCTTTTAGAAAGCTTTACATAATGACTGGGTAGCTGACTTCCTCATGACTTAATATACAAGTGCCTTGTACGTTTAGCAGACAGGTTGTAAATGCTTTATTGTCCCCATGGTAGTGTTAGATCTTCCTATGAATCTATGGATGAAATCAGATTCCTAGAAACCACTATTCAAATAGACCTTAGCATTGGTTGCCTTGGTAGTCAGTCACAGTCTCAAACAAACCTTCTTTATGGCTATAGTAGTTTTGGTGGTGCACATTTCAGATATTTCCACTTTAGTGAACTAAAAAAGCTTTATCTGACAAGGAGGTGAGTCCTGGCCAAGCAAACGTCCAGATACTGCAGCAGTAGCATTATTAACTCCTATTGTCGCTCTGCTTGCTGTGCATAAGTCTGTTAGCAAACGTTTACATGTGAACAGTCCATCAGGGGCTGGAAAGTGAAAAACTGATGTGAATCATGCCAGAGCACCAGGGGATACTTGGCCCCTTCCACTCCACTTCTGCACTGGTGACTTTTATCTCCCACTCTGCTTGTTTACTGAGAAAATAAATACATTTGCCATCACTTTCTATTGTAAGTTCCTGGTGACTTCTCTGGCTGAGAGGCAGGCTACCCCACCAGCAGGCAGCCGGGCAGCACTGTTGAGGCTGTTTGTTTGCAAACTGAGCAGACTGGTGTCGCTGGGACCAGGAGCACTGTGAGGGACCTGAAGGAGAGCACACACAATTGATGGCAGTTGATAGCTTGGAGGCCTGGAGGCCTTTCACAGTCTAATCTAAGGCACAAATGCCACTTCTGGTTCTTGAGTAGGGCAGAATGAGCTTAAAAAGGATGAAGGCTGACATCCCAAGGCACAGTGTTGAGGGAGACTAGGCTCTCGTCCTGGCCACCCGTCCGCTCTGGGGCTTTCAGGAATGCACTACCTCTTGTTTAGCCATGATTTCTGCACCTTGCTGTAACTCAGAGTTAGACTGTGCTCCTCAGGGCAAGGCTTCAGCCGTCTACCCTGCTTCTCAGCAGGGTTCCTTGGCTTGTGTTCAGCCCAGCTCCCACCGCAGCAACCCAGCTGTTTCTTGACCTAGAGGGGAGAAGGGGGAGCTCCTGGGTATCTGAGAGGAGCCCACAGCCACACCTCGGTTGTGTTCACAATGTGGAGTGAGCTGAATCTGTGTCATATTGGGGACTGTGGTTGGACGTGGCCACCCTGCTCACCCTGCTCACCTCACCTCTTCAGGGGTAGTAGGGTAATGAGATTCCTCCTTGGACAGATGCAGGTAGAGGGAGGAGTGACCTGCAATAGTGAGCAACATGCAGGATCTGTTTATAACATCTGTCATTCCCTTGCTGAAAGACCACAAGGATGGCCCGTGACCCACTGCATCTGGCCTGAAGCTTTCTGCTCTAGGGAAAAAAAATATATGTTCACCGTCTACTTTTTCTTTTTCCTCTGGTCATTCTGTGAAAATTAATGTTTCTCTTGCTGTTGTTGTTGGTATTTTTAACAAAAAGTTAGCAGCTTGGGAACTGGTGGCCTGCCAAAGAGTCACCACATGCAACCCACACTGGCTATAGGCTGGACAGGCCACTAAATGGAGCAGGGAAGAATGAATGAAAGTTGATGAAGTTTGTAGGGTGAGACCGCTCCTTGAATCCTGTGTTCAGTTCTGGGCCCCTCACCACAAGAAGGATGTTGAGGCTCTGGAGAGAGTCCAGAGAAGAGCAACGAAGCTGGTGAAGAGGCTGGAGAACAGGCCCTATGAGGAACGGCTGAGAAGCTGGGGGTGTTTAGCCTGGAGAAGAGGAGGCTGAGGGGAGACCTCATTGTTCTCTCCAACTACCTGAAAGGAGGTTGTAGAGAGGAGGGAGTTGGGCTCTTCTCCCAAGGGACAGCGGACAGGACAACAGGGAATGGCCTCAAGCTCCACCAGGGGAGATTTAGGCTGGACATCAGGAGGAAGTTTTTCACAGAAAGGGTCATTGGGCATTGGAATAGGCTGCCCAGGGAGGTGGTTGATTCACCTTCCCTGGAGGTGTTTATGGGACAGGTGGACAAGGTGCTGAGGGACATGGTTTAGTGTTTGATAGGAACAGTCAGACTCAACGATCCAGTGGGTCTCTTCTAACTTGGTTGTTCTATGATTCTATGATCTTAATTATGATAATATTAACTGGTTCCCTCTCCCCGTGAAGTTTCAGTCATGTCCCATGGGGTCGCTCAAATAAGCAATAGTAAATTTCTTTCCCTTAGCACGTGGCACTGGTGAAACTGTGCTCCCATTGCAGGCTGATTTAGAGCTGTCCTGATCTTAGTTTACTGCCAAATCCTATTGTGGGCACCAAACAAAAATGGGCTTTTTTTAATATATATACACTGTGTATTGGAGGTGGAGCTATTTTTTGCTTGGAGAACTCTTTGCCTAAGCTGAAAAAAATGGGGAATCCTTCAGCCCCAAAGAAGAGACATTCAGAAAGTTATGTGCAAGGGAAAAAAGAGAGTACAGCCTATCCAGTGAGTTTATATGGACTGGATTTTTCCTGCCATGCTAAATGATGACATTGAAATTTGAGTGACTGTTGACCTTTGATACTGATTATAGCAATTTCATTTCAAAGCACTGGCTCGGGTCGTCTATTATTATTAATATAGGAGGTTTAGTGGTTTTGTTTAGTAGTTCAGTTAATTTTAGGTGGAAAAGGCCTCATTCTTCTGTGGTTAGCACTTTGGGTAGTCACCTCCTGAAGAGGTTCCTCTCTGACAGTTCCCTTTGGACACTTGTTTCCAGGAGTTAAGGAGGGCTTTTGGGTTAGAGCTTACAGAGAGTCAGAAGGGAATCAAGGCTGATGTATTTTTCTCACTCTTTCTATCTCTGTACTGCTTTATTTCTGGAAAATCAAATGTAACAGTTTAATCAAAAAGGAAGTGGGAAACTATGTAAAAAATACTGCCTAGTTTTTGCACAAATAAAGAATAAATGAACTAGAAGCATATTCATCAAAATCCAAGTCAACACTGAAATAAAGTTGGCCCCCGATGGTACACATCACATAAAAGGGAAAGAAAAAAGTGGGGAGCAAAACAGTTATAAAAAGGATTTTTTTTTCTTTTGAGAAATAGATGTGTTTCAGAATATAATGGCAGTAATGCAGTCTATGCATAAATGTTATGGAGCAGGGGAATCTTTGTGTTTAAATTAAATATTTTTCTTTGTCTGCAAAGGGAATGTCATAGAATGGCTTTGGGTACAGTTTAAGACTGGGAATTAATGCCTGTGTAATTTAGTGGAGGGGGTTGAATTGCAACTATCCGGTGCAATTGATGGTAACAGGCCAGACGGACCCTTTAAAGTCCTGGCAAGACAGGAGGCCATACTTGTAATACTGTGATGTACAGGGACCAGGAATCCACCCAGGGGACTGGGAATTCTCCCAGGGGCTCCCAGCCAAGAGGCTTAAATAAAGCTCTGGTGCAGAAGGAGCATTGGAAATGTTAAAAACAAAACAAAACAAAAAAGAGAAAAGGCAAGGCAAAGAAGGCTGCAGAAGGACTACGCATAGAAATATTTGTCCTATAGTGTCTGAGGGAAACCACTGCCTGTTTTTTGTTTGTTGTTCTTTCTCTTAGCCTGGGTTTGGGGAAAAGCTGCTGAGGAGTTTTTCCTGGCATGGCTGCAGTGCTTGGCCCTGTGACCTGGCAGAAAATGAGTCAGGGCTGCTCCCACCAGCTATGCAGTGGTTCCTATGAGGTGACCTGATTTCCACTTAGATCAGCAAGCACTCCTTCAGCAAACCTTAATTCAGCACCATACCAGGAGTCGTTCACTGGGGCTAGAAAGGATTTGATCTTCTTAGGTGGAAGGATCTATCCAAGAGCAGACTGTAACAGGAGGCAGTGACTCTTTGCCGTGCCATCAGTCAAAACAATACCTTAAAAAGTGGTCAGGAAAACTAAAGGATGGTCTGTTCCATTAGATGGCTGGAATGGTTGGACTCGATGATCTGGTGGGTCTCTTCCAACCTGGTTGTTCTATGATGCTATGATTCTATGATCACTAACCATGTGCTTCACCTCCATTGACTACCAAAGTACTGTCAACATGGGCTTCAGGAAATTTTTATTCCTTATAATTTGTTCAGATCTTGTTCTTTAGGATTAGGAGAAACTTTAGGGATCGAGGTGTGTATCTCTCTGAATAAAAACTTGGATCCACTGATGACAATATAATTCTGCCATGGTTTTATGTATGTCATCTCAGTAAGATCTCTTGAAGCCAACCGAATGATTTCATAGAATCATAGAATCACTAGGTTGGAAAACACCTTTGAGATCATCAAGTCCAGCCATACCTGTTCACTACTAAACCATATTCCTGAGCACTTCATCTACCTGTCTTTCAAATACCTCCATGCATAGTGACTAAACCACCTCCCTGGGCAACCTGATGACACTTTTCTTGAAAAAATCTAATCGGAACCTCCTCTGGTGCAAATTGAGGCCATTTCTTCTTGTCCTATCATCTGTCCTATCATTTCTGGGCAATGTAAGAATAAGACTGTACAGGTTAAGCCATCCTTGCCTTGCGTATTGTCCAGGAACCATAACCCTAAGAAAAACACTATCGAAGTGAAAGACAAAAGAGAGGAAGCTCATCAAACCTTTTCCTTACCATTTTATTGATGTCTTTATGATAACCAGATTTCATGAGAAACAAAGACCTGGAAAAAACTTGTAAGGTAGCTTCCTCTTGGCCTCCAAGGGAGGCCTCAGGAAATTCAGAACATTTCACAGAAATGTTTAATAAAATCACCCTTGAGTCCTATACGGTCATTGGGGTTACAGAAACTCCTGTTTACTGCAGTTGGGAAGAGACCAACAAACAGATCACACTGCCAAGTGTTTGTGGTACTAGTAAAGTTTAGGTCAAGAGGTTTCAGTTAAAGCACACTTCACACCTGATGAAGGCATTGCTCTTCTAATCTGGCTTTACAATGTGTTCGCTTTTTGGATGCAACTTAACTTCTGTTGCCAGAGACATATGGTCAGTTCAGTTAAAGATGCAAGGTGACCTTTCTCCATACTGACCTGTTTATCCAGCAAAGGACAGAGAGAGCCAGTACCTTCTTCTGAGGATGCTGGTCAGGTGAAAACATAGAAAAAGAAGCCCAGAGTGCCAAGGAAAGCAGAATAAGACACCAATGTCATGATTCCCTTATGTAGCTAATTGCTTCATTTAATTCCTTCACTAATCTACCCAAAAGAGGTCAGGTTACCCCGAGTACCTGTGATGACTTCACTTACCCCACTGTCTTTGAACGTGTTTTGGCAGACCTGAATTTCTTGAGTGATTTTTTTTTTACCACAGATATTGGAAAGGCAAATGTGTGGTTTGCCTCCTGAGCAGGAGAGCAACTGCCTGCAGAATGTTGTTAGGTGGGAGATTTAACTGCATAAGCTGAAGTGCGATTTTAGAATTGGCATGTTCCCTTTGCAACTTATAAAGCTATTTTGATATTTATAGACAGTAGTAAAATATAGCAGGAATGTTTTAATATATTTACTTTCATGGGACAGTTACATCTGTCCTGGAACCTAAGCTATTATTTTTGTTTTCTTTACTTTTTATCCAGTAATATGTAAATTATTGATCATGTTCACTCAGGCTTAGCAAATCTTAGATGTACCTTTTTAACAGCTGAAATAGCATTTTTTTTTGAGTGTGTGGGTAGTAACTTTAGTTAGCATACTGCTCCGAAGATCTCCTATAACCCACCTACCGAACTAATATGTCTGCCATGATGCTGTCATGGTTACTTTTGATGTCAAATCACCATCCAGTTGCTCAAGAAAGGAGGGATAACATTATCCAGAAAGAAGAGTTTGGGTGACAGTGATACTGATTTCTAAGATGAGATTTTTGTGTTATTGCTGCTACTTTGACAGTCCTGGAGGTGCTAAGATGCAGCAGAGGGTAGAATGGAAACTGAATGTGACTTATAAAGTACTTAAGAGTGTTCCTCATCTGAGTAGTAAAGAAAGAAAGAGGAAGAGGGAAGGACCCTCTGAGATGGTAATGTATTTGCTGAGAAAGAGAGGACTGAAGGTATAGGGAGTGGAAAGTTTTGATGAAGTTGGAAGGGCTGAATAAAGGAAGTTCCATGTAGGTTGGGAAGTTTGGTCTTCAAAATCACCACCACTTTGGCTCCAACCCAAATTAAATAATGTATGTTTTCCTTGACCTTCTGCTACTTTTGCAGTGTGTTACATGATACATTCAAAAATTAAACTAGTCCTTAATAATACTGCTTACTTTGGTGTTATTATTGGAGCACCACATACACCCTAATCCTCCAGGCTTCACTTGGACAAAACTGCCAGTGTTTTCAGAGCAAATTTCACCAAACCGTCCAAAGAAAGCTTGTGAATACAGTTTCAGAACAACACTACATATTCTCAGCACTCGCTGCAATGGTAACTGAAATGGCTTAGACATATCATAATGGTTGGACTTGGTGATCCGATGGGTCTCTTCCAACCTGGTTGTTCTATGATTCTATATCACAGCAGAAGTGTTTGGAGATACATCAGCATTGCTTATTTTCATCAGTCAAGAATTACTATGAGATTGTCTGGAAGCAGTAAGAGGGAAGTGAGGCAATTAAATAGGAAATAATGGACTTCAGGCTAAGGAAGACATAGATGGGTTCTTCCTGGAATCAACGTGTTCACCTCTGGCCCCTAGGAAATGTGTAGCAACTGGCCAAGACTATAAAGGACCTGCAGCTATGAGCGCAGAACATTTTTAGATCAGCATAAATAGAATCTGTCTGTGCTTGTAGAGATGCCTAGTCTGTGTTTTTATAGGTGCACAAATAACTTGGCAAACTAAATTAATGCACAAGCCAGGTTAAGACCTTTATGAAAGAAAAAGATTTTTGCATTATTGGCATTAATGTGATTGAAAGGGTAAGTGCAGAGGCATAATGCCATATGGTGGCAAGTAAGGCCTATTGTAAGCTTTCTTGCTTCCTCAGGCACCAGGAAATAGGAAAAAAGTGGAGTGGAGAGTGACTAGTGTACTACTCTTGATGATCTTTCTCAGCTTTTCCCTGTCATCATTGCTAGTGAAGGAAAGGGAGACTTAGCCCATCCACACATGCTGTAGAGCCTAGAGTATTTATAGACTTTTCCCTTAGGACAGGAGAAGAATTGCTCTTGTGTACTGTACTTTATCCTGGAGAAGAGGAGGCTGAGAGGAGACCTCATTACTCTCCACAACTACCTGAAAGGAGGTTGTGATGAGGAGGAAGCTGGCCTCTTCTCCCAAGTGCCAGGGGACAGGACAAGAGGGAATGGCCTCAAGCTCTGCCAGGGGAGATTTAGGCTAGACATTAGGAGGAAGTGTTTCACACAGAGGGTCATTGGGCATTGGAATGGGCTGCCCAGGGAGGGGGTGGATTCACCTTTCCTGGAGGTGTTTAAGGGACGGGAGGATGAGGTGTTGAGGGACATGGTTTAGTGTTTGATAGGAATGGTTGGACTTGATGATCCAATGGGTCTCTTCCAGCCTGGTTGTTCTATGATTCTACAGCAGTTTTCCTTTATTTGTACTCCAAATTACAAATACTTCTAAATGTTCTTGCCATCTTAACCCCCAGAGATCTCTTGTTCTAGAAAATGCTTCCTAAAAGTGAAGAACTTGGAAGAACTATTGAAAATGCACTTCAGTGTGTTAAAGCATTCATGTTTCAATCTGGTAGTGTTCAGAACATGCAGAGAGCACTAGAGGGATGGACAAAGAATGTACAAGAGGAAAGGAGAGCTCAGAAAGCCACAAGACCTTTGAATTATTACACTGAAAATTGAAACTGCTCTATCAGAATTGATGGAAGTGCCATGTAAGGTTGTTCTCCCCTGTACCTTATTTCCAAAGTTTGCACTTTGAAATGTGTTTATCTGTAATTCAAACCTAGGGGGCTGACTCTGAGTAATCTGAAGTTATTTTTTTTTTAGCATCTTTATTTACGTGACTCTGTGCATGATGACCCTTTGAGCACAGACAGACGTGCTGACGTGCTTTGAAATAAAAATGATTAGACCCTTCCTTTCCTTCCAGCCCTTCCCACATAGTAGCTCTTGGAAATTTCCCTTTTCTTCACAGTCTAAGAAAAGATCACAATAGAATTGCCATGTTATTGTTAGGAGAATGCTTAAAACTAACAGCATAGCTACAGTATTCAAATTATTATTAAAATATATATGTGTGTATGTGTATCTACAGTCTCACATGTTCCTTCTGTGCAAACATATTATGTCATATGAGAGCACTTGGGGAGGATTGTTACAATTCCTTGTAAATTCTGTCCCCTTACCACTACCTGAAGATGAAAGTTTTCAATATTAATGCTGCAAAGTGGGTATTATGTTGATTTATGCTAATCAGTTCTATAGATGCTGTCATATTATATTGTTAAGTGATGACATCGGTGAAGTACTGTTGCTTTCAGTGCTAACAGCCCACCCAGAGCTGGTGTGAAAACAGCAGGGAAGCCACCCACCTCTACAATCTTTGTGACCTGCTAGAGGCAGCTGGGAGCTGGGGACTTCTCTGGTTATGCCATTTCTTTGGTGGCATTTTATTGGCAGAGATTGTTATATAGAGGTTACGAAGCTGGAAAAAAAAGAGACATTTCTCAAATGCCTTCCAGTTTATTACGGTTTGGTTACGACAAGGGCCATTACAGTGGACAAGGGACCCTCCTTGGGTACCCACCATAACCTAGGTGCTGTGAACATCCATTTTAGCCTGGAGAAGAGGAGGTTGAGAGGCGACCTCATTGCTCTCTACAACTCCCTGAAAGGAGGTTGTGGAGAGGAGGGAGCTGGGCTCTTCTCCCAAGAGACAGGGGACAGGACAAGAGGGAATGGCCTCAAGCTCCACCAGGGGAGATTTAGGGTAGAGATTAGGAGGAAGTTTTTCACGGAAAGGGTCATTGGACATTGGAATAGGCTGCCCAGGGAGGTGGTTGATTCGTGTTCCCTGGAGGTGTTTAAGGGACGGGTAGATGAGGTGCTGAGGGACATGGTTTAGTGTTTGATAGGAATGGTTGGACTCAATGATCCGATGGGTCTCTTCCAACCTGGTGATTCTATGATTCTATGATTTGTGAGCCACATGCTGGAGTAAGAAACCTCAGTGTGAGCCAGATCTCTATGTGCCTTATTAGCAAGATCCTACCCACGCTCATAAACTAGGTTATCTGGCCTCTCTCCATATGGGGAGAAGTATGGATATTGCTCAAGACCTCCCTGCTCTCTGCAGTAGTAGGACTTCTTGGAAAGTATTCCGATGGGTCTCTTCCAACCTGGTTGTTCTATGATTCTATGAAAGGTTGAAGAGACGGGGACAACAACTGGCAAGCATGATGATCAGCTGATCTTCCTTTGCAGAATGGACGTGCTGACTCTGCCTTCACTCTCCAGAACAGCACGGGCTTGTGTGTGTTTCTGAGTGACTCATTTGTCTCTAGAAGAAAAGTCAGGGCTTAAGTGAACAGAGAGAAATATCAGTCTTAAAGTACCTGAAAAATACTGCAGTTTATTTGCCTTGTCTGTTTGGTGTGTGCTCTTAATTATTTATAATACCACTTTGCTGTAAACTGAGATTAAATTCAAGCATATGTACAGCTAATGACCATTAGTCTATTTCAATGAAGAGGTAAGGAAGGAGCTGACATTTTCATGTCAACTTTGAAGGAGGAGTTTTAATGAAAAAGAAATGAATCAAGTAATTTTGCATTTACTTTTTGTGTGAATTCATGTTTGACATGTCCTGTGTTCAGGTGCATGCAAGACCTTCATACGATGAGTGAAGTCTGGGACTGACACAGATGACTTCCACTGTCCAGAGTGTGATATGTTTTGTTTTGTTTGTATGTGGTATTTCGTGTTAATTAGCAGAACATGGAGAACATAATAGCTTCCGATGAGTGTATAACAGAGCTGATGTTTGACAGTGCAGTAATACAACACTCCACTATTTTAAAATGATAACTGAGGTCATGCTATATTGTGGCTAAAATAACATGACCTTCACCTACCTGCCTGTTGTGAAATTTTACCTCAAAGGCTGCATTCTAGCTGTGTAGTTTTTCTTCCAGGCAACTCTAGATTTATTATCTAAGCCCAGCCTGAACTCACTTCTCTGCTTTTGATCACTATATTAATTTAACTGAGGAGCCTCTAAAACAAAAGGAACATTGATAAAAAGGAAGTGGAAGGTATAGAGAACACAGCAATACAAGCTTTGCTTGCAAGGGAAAGTTGCCCTGAATGAGTAGCAATAGATCAAACACTCTTCATCTCCAGGCATGTCTGTGGTGATAGAAGTTAACTTTAGTCCATTCTTCCTATTGACACATCATTTGTTTAAAAAGTAAACATGGTTTGACTCATAGACTATAATGATCAGTTTGTAATGTATGGTGGAAAAAATTTAGTGGCTGGCCTGTGATTTTTTTTAGCAGTGTCTCAGTACAAGGGGGTGGGTTAGGAAAGAGGGCAGCTACTGAAGTACAGAATAAGAAACTCCAAGCACTCTTTGGGAATCAAAGAATCATAGAACAACCAGGTTGGAAGGGACCCATCGGGTCTTCTAGTCCAACCATTCCAGAGACCACAAAAGAAAAGTTTCTTGTTTTACCCACTGCTTCATTTCTGAAACTTGTGTGTAGTTAAAACCTCAAAGAAACATCAGGGATCCTTATGGGTTTTTGTCTGCTGTAGATCACACTGGGAGCTGGTATGAACCCTCTGGTGCTTACTTTCATTGTATGGGGCATGTGAGTCTCTTATCACCAAGCATTCTTGCATAACCTTGCAGGAGGGAGGTTGTAGAGAGGAGGGAGCTGGCCTCTTCTCCCAAGTGACAGGGGACAGGACAAGAGGGAATGGCCTCAAACTCCGCCAGGGGACATTTAGGCTGGACATCAGGAGGAAGTTTTTCCCACAGAAAGGGTCATTGGACTTTGGAATAGGCTGCCCAGGCAGGTGGTTGATTCACCTTCCCTGGAGGTGTTTAAGGCATGGGTGGATGAGGTCTTGAAGGACATGGTTTAGTGTTTGATAGGAATGGTTGACTGGAAGATCCGAAGGGTCCCTTCCAACCAGGTTGTTCTATGATTCTATGATTCTATGATAAGGGAATCAAGAGTGTGAGGGGAGAGACAAAGAGCTAGGCATGTCTTCAAATACAGTAGTCTTCTTTCCCTCAATCAGAAAATGTTGATGTGCAGGAGTGAACAGCGAGTTAATGTCAAATTTCTCATGAAACTGAAGAAGTCTTTGATGGGAAGTTTTCAGTTATTGACTGAGGCTTATGGTGAAGAGATATCAAAGATCAAGTTGGTGCTCAAAAGGACACGTTTTTTATTGGTAGAAGATGTGAAAGCAACACCAATGGAGATCCTCAGCAGCCATTCAGAAAATGATCTGTGGAATTGCCTTGAATCTTGGCATCATCATATGCAGCTGTGTGTCAACTCAGATGGGAACTATGATTTTCGTAATATATTGGAAAAAAAAATGAAGAGTTGCAGGCGCAGTCTTGGGGTTTTTGTGTCAGACCTTGTGTATCTCCACATTTTCCTTAATGTAGGGTAGAGGCAGACATGCCCTCATGCAGGACCATGGGGCAACTGCTGTCTCAAACACTACACAGACGCATTTTTCCTCTGTACCCTGATTACGTGATGCTTGGATTTCAGCACTTCCTCAGAGCTTGGCACAACCCTGTTTTTCCATTAATTACTGGATTTCTCCATCAAAATAATCAGTGATTTAGTGAGGACTGACAGTAAATAATGCTGTAATTGTCTGCAGCTATCATGCAGGGGGTTGTTTCCACCTCTCTTTTTGCCCGGAGCATTTGATACCTCTTGGCTATGTTCAAGAGTGGAAGTACTTGAATGTGATGTGTGTATGTGTACATGGACAAATGATTGCCTAGAGTCTGCTGTGCCCATTTTCTTGCACAATAGAGGCATAACACTTTGTCTTGCCATCACCAAAATAGGAGCAACAACAGTGTGCAGCTAAAAAAACCCACCCTCTTCACTTGTGAAATAGCATGTTTGCTCTGATTGCTGTTATTGAGGCAGTTTATTAAGTGTACAAGGAAGCTAAATATAACAAACTCACAAGTAAAGAAAGGTTGTAAAGGTCAAGACAGTAGGGTTTTTTGTGAATCCACTCATTATGGGGTCATTTGGGCTGTTCACTAGTTTTCAGGGAAAATGATACTTAAGTGGGGAAAAAATTAAAAAAAAGACGGAAAAAAGAGGAATTTACAAAAGCTGCAGTGCTCTATCCTGTTCCCCTTTCCCTCTGCTCAATTTTCTGATAATCTCTGGTATTCACTGAATCAAATGGTGACTGCTGATTTTTTTTTGATGATAAATTGCCTGCAGTGCACGTGAGACTAATTATGAGATGGCACATTTCATTCTGCCACCTGTATAAACTAAACTTTAGACAGGCACAATAAGGGAAGTTTTCACAACAACACAACATTTGGAAAACCTGCAGACCTTCCTACCATTCCCTCCCCCACTCTCGCTAATGGAAGACTTTGTAACAGAGACTTCGGTCTTGAGTCTAAAAAGGGAAAACCTGAGGGAATATAAGGATGTGAATAACGGAGAAATCAACCTGGAGGATCTACAGGAAAGGAGAAATGTGGATCTGGGAGAAAAGAAAGAGAAGGGCAATATGTCCACAGAGAAGGAGAGATCAAAGAGAGGGAAAGACCTGAAAGCAATAAGATTGTTTTGGCACACGAGAGGGAGACGATGAGGCTCAGAAAGTTGGCCTCAGGAGTAGATACTCGATAGGTACAGACAAGGAGCTAAGAAGAAAGGGAGGAAATCTGGGTCAGACCCTCCTTGGTGTGTGAGAGTTGCTTGATATAGCTTAGAAAAGTGAAACAGAGGATAAATTGTGACCTTTTCTGAAATCCTGGCATGTTCACCACTCAAGAAACACAATCCACATGAAGCCAAAAGAGAGACCACAGGTGATTTTTAGCCTGACTTCTCTCTTGCTCCTTCTTGGAGTGAGGTGGTGTAGAGTTTCTGTTAGTATTCTTCAGCAAGAAGGATACTTTTACACAGGATCAAATCTCCAAATCATTTTAAGTCATATCACATCCTCTGCCTGATATTTCTCTCACTGAGCGGCGATAAAACAATGGGCCAGTTGCTTTCCCTTTTTGGAACAGTTTTTTTTTTTGCCTATAGCCTTCTAGACACAGTTTTCCTTTCTATACCCTCCACTTTCTACATGTGTTAAGAGAGTGCGAGTATGCATGCAGTTCCTTTTGTATCGGAGAGAGAAAACATGGAACTGCTCATGTCATCCTGTGTTTTATGTGGTGATATTATCATGGTCCTTTATGATAATAAATAAATAGTCTTCTTCCCATCTTCTCTGCCCTGATATTGGTGCTTGTACCCTCTGCCTTGTCCAAGGATCCCAATGCAATAGCTGACACACAATAGCACATCACTGCTGCTCATGCATGCATGTCTGCATGTGTATGTATTTCCCTATTATCATCATGATAACTATCTGGAACCAGTTTTTGGGTATATAGTCTTCAGACATTTTAAGTCCCTGGTTGTCACTGTGTTTTGTACATTATATTATACCCCACAGGGATATCACCGGGATATCAGAGATATAGCTTTGTGATATGCTTTTAATCTCCCCGAACAAGTATTTGTGACCTCATCTGTGTTTATCACAGTGTTCCTACATGATTGAAATCCTAGCACAAAGACATTATTTCAAAGAGAGTTATGTACACACATATTTGCTTTTCCTCTTTCAAGAGAATGGTAAAGATCATAGCAGTTGTATTTAGACTTTCCGTAGCACTGTAGCATATATGTTCAGAGACAGCATTTCCAATGATTAAGACTCTAGTTTTTATAGAATCATAGAATCATAGAACAACCAGGTTGGAAGAGACCCATCGGATCATTGAGTCCAACCATTCCTATCAAACACTAAACCATGTCCCTCAGCACCTCGTCTACCCATCCTTTAAACACCTTCAGGGAAGGTGAATCAACCCCCTCCCTGGGCAGCCTATTCCAATGCCCAATGACCCTCTGTGTGAAAAACTTCCTCCTAATCTCTAGCCTAAATCTCCCCTGGCGGAGCTTGAGGTCATTCCCTCTTGTCCTGTCCCCTGTCACTTGGGAGAAGAGCCCAGTTCACTCCTCTCTACAACCTCCTTTCAGGGAGTTGTAGAGAGCAATGAGGTCTCCCCTCAGTCTCCTCTTCTCTGGCTAAACAACCCCAGCTCTCTCAGCCGCTCCTCATCAGACCTGTTCTCCAGCCCCTTCATCAGCTTCGTGGCTCTTCTCTGGACTCACTCCAGAACCTCAACATCCTTCCTGTGCTGAGGGGCCCAGAACTGAACACAGGATTCCAGGAGCGGCCTCACCAGTGCTGAGGAAAGAGGGAGAATAACCTCCCTGGACCTGCTGGTCACGCCATTTCTGATCCAAACCAGGATGCCATTGGCCTTCTTGGCCACTTGGGCACACTGCTGGCTCATGTTCAGTCGGCTGTCGACCAACACCCCCAGGTCCCTCTCCTCCTGGCAGCTTTCTAGACAAGTTGGTTTTTGTTGGTTTTCTGGGGAAAAAAAAGGGATTAGATCACTGTGAGTGGCTTGAGTGTTTATCAGACCTCCCCTAAAACCTCCTGAAAGCATCTTTAATCAAAAAGAGATTGACATTTTGGAGGTATTAAGGTCCTACAGTATTTATGCACATATATCTTGAATAAAAAACAGCGACACAAGTTCATATTCTTACCAAAAATGAAGAGTGAAAGCACCCATATCCTCAGACTCCAGAGAATAGACTCAGGAAATAGTGGAAGAAGGAGATGGTGCTGGGAGTGCAGGAACATGATGAAATTTCCTTCTGCATGTAAACTTCTGCTGTGACTTGTACGTTAGAAAACACAGGTTAATACGTACCTGAGGCACAGAAAAGAGTCTGTCTGAGTTTCACTGGCAATTCAACTATGCAGAGTTTTTCTTCTGCCATCTATACATCCAACTAGCCAGCCAGACATATGGTTATACTTTGGAAAAAAATCATAGCCATTTTGCAGCTTTTTTTTTTTTATATACTATAACACGCAATAATTCTGCCATTGACTTTGCTTTTGCAGAACATTAGTTTATGGACTACCTTCACAGATGAACTATGCCAGGAAAAAAAAACAAACCTGCAGAAGGAGCAGGTTGGTAAACAGGTATCAGTAAGAGGTCCTGACAATGTGGTATTATTCTGCTGCAATACTGTAATCTTTTTTTTCCTTCGGTTCTGAGTGCGCTGTGGACATGTTCAAGTAGAAAATGTGCATGTGCCTTGCGGTGGACTCCTGCGCAGGCACAAATGTTGCCTTCCACTGAGTGTTGAGCTTGGAGGTGAGGAGCAGAGCAGGCTGTTTCTTAGGACAAATGGACAGGTGGGATGGGGAGCTGGGGGCCTGCAAACTGGCAAGTGAGATTAAAAAAAAATGAAAGCGACAGAAGAGTCCTGGAGCCCTCCAGGAACTGAAATCTTTTTGATCCCTAAATCAAACATGCTTTCCAGTGTCTGCACTTCTGTTCTGTCTCTGTATCAAGTGAAAACAGAAAAATGTGATGGAATTGAAGTTAAATAAGCCACTTTTTTACAGCAGGACCAATAAATCTGTTTAAAGATGCATTGCTACTTTTCTTGAGGAATAATTTAGACTATGTATCAAATGGAAAATCAATAGTTTTTTCAATTACAAATAATTGCCTTTTTGACTCCTTTCCACTTTTTCTTTTTTATTTATTTTGTCTTCAAAATTTTTTACTGAGAGTGTCTTCTGTCTCAAGCCTAAACTGGCAACGCTTTCAACATAGAAGCAGAAAAAGCATCCCAGGAATCCTTACCAGTGATGGTTTCAAGGACTGTTCCTACTGTGTAGAAAGTAGCCAGAGATTCAGGAGGTGGCAAGAGCTCATGTTTACTGCACCACAGTAGGCAGAGAGTGAAACCCACATGCTGTAAAACTGAATGTAAATGCTGACAGGATTTAAGTGAGATGCAGCCAGCTCCTCAACGCTGGGCTTCTCACTAACTTGGAAACCTTTCATTTGCGTCAGGTAGTATTTCTAGAGGAGATGCTTTTTAGTCACCTAAGCAAAAAAGTTTCATGCAACCTGAGACAGAGTAAAAATTAGAGATAGGAAAATCATAGAATCATCAGGTTGGAAAAGACCCACCGGAGCATCGAGTCCAGCCATGTCCCTTTAAGAGCATGTTTTCCTTCAAACGATGTCCTTTTCCAGACACTGTTCATTCTTCACAGATACTAACATCTTCTGTTGGGCGATCTGTGCTGGACAGATGTGTTCTATTATCACCTTTGTTTGCAGCCTTTCCCCATCTCAAGTACAAGCTCGGAGAGCACTGGAACCAGCTCCAAATTAACAAGAGATTGGGCTGTTGTGAAATTCATTAAAATCAGTCCTTAGGAAATACAATCAAATGTACTTAAAATTGGGACTAGAATTTATCCACGTGCCTGTAAGCGTGAAACACATCGTGTCCAGCTCCTGCCTGGCTGCACACACCCGTCTGGGATCGCTCCCTCGTGCTGCCCAGCTCTGAGAAAGGATGCTCACTTATTAAAACTCCAAGATGAATCTTGGAGACTTTATCTGGCGAAAATAAAAGGCAATTTAAATAACACCACATTTCCATAACTTCTCCTCAGTAAGCATCTGTGAGAAACAGGAGTTTGCGTGTTAAAGTTCTTTAATTTGTTAAAATTGCTGTTGTCTTTGCAGTTTGTTGATGAAAGAGAAAGTCAAGGCCTGAAGTTTTGTGCTGGAACAGTAACCAAAGAAATGACTATTTTCTAACAAAATATCATGTTTTGAAGAAACCTTCCACAAAGTCAAACCTGGAAGTAGCTGCAAACCTGAGAGTACCTGTGTGATGTCCTGTCTTTCCTAGTCCTTAGTGTTTTTGTGAATCTTCCCTTCACATATTTAGTTTTGGGCTGTCAGTAGGTCTCTATCATTTTTAGATTTTAGGTCTGATGTAATTTTGTTATCAGTGTCATTATGTACTGTAACTTTGTGGGGGGGTCTTCTCAAGGTTATGCCCTTCCACAACCCAAATTTGAATTTGTATTCAGGATAATTATATCCAAGTCAGCTTCTTAATGAGTTAACTTAGCTACTGACAGGAGCATAGTGAGTTCTTGGCTGGGACCATGACAGAGTAGTTTGCCAGGATGCTGGGTAAGCTGGGGCTCTAACTCCATCCGACTGCACAGCTTTCAGAGTTAGGCTGGATACATCAATGGGAATTGCATCCACATGTTCGGGTAACACAATAAATGCATTGTAACTTTGGTTAATATCATTGTTATCTTATTTGCAACTTAAGCATAGTTAAAACTGTTAAATGGACCCAAGCCAGTTTGGAACTGAGCCACGAAGCTGGTGAAAGGGCTGTAGAACAGGCCCTATGAGGAGCAGCTGAGAGAGCTGGGGTTGTTTAGCCTGGAGAAGAGGAGGCTGAGAGGAGACGTCATTACTCTCTACAACTCCCTGAAAGGAGGTTATAGAGAGGAGGGAGTTGGGTTCTTCTCCCGAATGACAGGGGACAGGACAAGAGCGAATGGCCTCAAGCTCCACCAAGGAAGATTTAAGCTAGAGATTAGGAGGAAATTTTTCACACAGAGGGTCATTGGGCATTGGAATAGGCTGCCCAGGGAGGGGGTTGAGTCACCTTCCCTGGAGGTATTTAAGGCACCGGCGGAAGAGGTGCTGAGGGACATGGTTTAGTGTTTGATAGGAATGGTTGGACTCTATGATCTGGTGGGTCCCTTCCAACCTGGTTGTTCTATGATTCTATGATTCTAACATTTTCACTATTCACTACAGTGAAGCTCAAAAAGAAGCCCATTAGTGAATAGTACAGGTTTGGGGTTCTGAAATTCCATAGGATTTCCCTCAGAAATTTTGTAAGTGGAGAACATGACTAACCCCATTTTCTAGCGGAAGCTTTCTCTTTGTGTACTTTTTTTGTGAAAAAAAAAAATAATTTGGGAAAAAAAACATTTGTGGTCTCATACTCCACCAGGGGAGATTTAGGCTGGACATCAGGAGGAAGTTTTTCACACAAGAGGTCATTGGGCATTGGAACAGGCTGCCCAGGGAGGTGGTTGATTCACCTTCCCTGGAAGTGTTTAAGGGATTGGTGGACAAAGTGCTGAGGGACATGGTTTAGTGTTTGATTGGAACAGTTGGACTTGATGATCCAGTGGGTCTCTTCCAACCTCATGATTCTATGATTCTCTGAGCTTCTTGAGCCTTGGGCTCCTGAACACTTTGTGTAGCTTCTGTCTGACAGTGAGATGTTGATGTGTAACACATTCCTCTCACATTCTAAAGACTCAGTTCTCCAAGGTGAGAAAAAGAAGCAAAATTTCAAGCCTTAGCATCTTGCATTTCCTGAGTGTTCCTTAAAGCTTATATTTAGTTCTATGGAAGGATAAATAGTTGGCAGAGGCACATTCTTCTCACTTTCATAAGAAAAGGTGTGTGAGAAAGGGGAGCTAAGAAAATCTTAATGAAAATGCACATGATTTGGGAGAACGACATTTCTTTGAACATTCTTGTTCCTGCTTCGTTCCTTGAAACATATTTGAAATGATAACAGGGAGGCCACTTAAAGCGAACGGTGAATAGAAGGCAGGAGTTGTTACATAATAAAAGGGACATTTCATAACAGAGAACTATTGAGGGCCCTAGTCTCTCTCAAATGTACACATTAGTAACACCTTAAACAAGTGCCAAACTCAAACTGCTGAAAAAGGGGAGAAAAAAAATCTGTTCTTTTCCTATTAAGATAAGAGTTAAATTCTACATTTTAGAAATAGACCATAGTGCATGTAAACTTTATTGCAAACAAAAAAGAGGTGAATGTACTGCTTCAAAACTAAATATATTTTTACCGTAAAGTCACAGTAACTTCTAGTGCTTTTTTCCCCCATAAAAATAAAAATGTAACTAACAGCAGAGGTTGTAGTAGTGCCAGTTCTGCAAAGCATTTAAGAATGTGCTGAAGTGCTTTCCTATGCAACAAAGCCCGTAGCACATGCTTTATCTTAAACATGTGCACAGGTCCCACTGAAAGCTTCAGTGTTTAAACATGTGTCCAAATGCTTTGCTGTACCAGAGCTCTGGGCACAATTCATTGTCCTTTGAAGCCAACGGGAATCTCTCCAGTCCGTCCAATAGGTATCCCACCAAGCAATAAATCTCAAATTTTAAACAATCAAAACAGAGAATAAAAATAAATCGGTTAAAGGCAGTCATTGACTGTATTCAAATGCAAAGAGCAGGATGTGGTCACAGCTATTCCAACAGCAGACACAAAAAGAGTTGAGATTCACTCAATAAATTCTTTGTTCGGTTATGCATTCAGTGTGTTCACTCTGCTAAGCTATAAACCTGTATTTACATAATTTTTGATGTTTCGGTTCAAGGTGGCCCTGATTTAGCAAATTGCTTAAACAGGTGCTTCACTTTCTACATCTCTAGGTCCAAAAGTCAAAGTGGATCCACACATACTTGTAGCCTATCAGAAAACCGGAGCCTAGAAAATGGCTTTGCTGCACATTGGATCAGATAATCTCTCTTCCATAAAGAAACTGCTATTCAGAGAACGAGTCAATATAAAATAATTTTACGTTATAATTTAATCTGCTCACTGTCTGACATGAGAAACACTTATACAAAGGAAAAGTCACAAAAAACAAACAAAAACCAAGCAGGAAAAGCAGAACATTGTACTCATTTGGCTATAGTTACTTTAATTTTTTAGGTTGAAAACAGTTTAAGACATGATAACAAAGCTAGTCCCCCCATTGTAAGCTTTGTCTGCTTCTTTGAAATGATAAAGCCAAACTATCAAAGGCAAAGGACCAGTTAGAGTGCTGAACTATTGTGCTGAATGGCAGCAAATATAATACAGAAAAAAAAATCGGATGGAAACAATTTTGCAAACTGGATAAAACTAAAGCTCAAGGTTTACCGATTCGATGCACACTTCTCAACTGCTCTATGCTTTCTTATTATAGCATAAAAAGTACTAATATGGCTGAAAATTTGTGTCTTTGTGTTACAGTAATGCCTTTCTTCTCATATTACTTAACATCTATATCACATTAGAAACCTACACAGTACTCTTATAAAATAAATTGACACGTTACATTAGCCTTCAATATGACAATTTCACATCTTGACAGAGAAGGCATGACAACGACCCACTTAACAACTTTGAGGCTGAAACAAAGAGAGGCATGCTGAAGCTTCAGTCATCAGCATTGCATGGCTGTTGACATTTGGGCTGGGTAACCTCAGGACCGTTCTCCTCCCTTCTGCTGACATCTTTCCTTCTTCCAATGGGCTGAGGTTTAACACGGCCAAATGCCAGGTCCTGCACTTGGGGCACAACAACCCTATGAAGAGCTACAGACTAGGAGAAACCTATCTAGAAAGCTGCCTGGAGGAGAGGGACCTGGGGCTGTTGGTTGACAGCCGACCGAACATGAGCCAGCAGTGTGCCCAGGTGGCCAAGAAGGTCAATGGCATCCTGGCTTGGATCAGAAATGGTGTGACCAGCAGGTCCAGGGAGGTTATTCTCCCTCTGGACTCAGCACTGGTGAGGCTGCTCCTTGAGTACTGTGTTCAGTTGTGGGCCTCTCACCACAAGAAGGATGTTGAGGCTCTGGAGCAAGTCCAGAGATGAGCCACGAAGCTGGTGAGGGGTCTGGAGAACAGGCCTTATGAGGAGTGGCTGAGAGAGCTGGAGGTGTTTAACCTAGAGAAGAGGAGGCTGAGAGGAGACCTCATTACTTTCTCCAACTACCTGAAAGGAGGTTGTAGAGAGGAGGGAGTTGGCCTCTTCTCCCAAGTGCCAGGGGGCAGGACAACAGGAAATGGCCTTAAGCTCCACCAGGGGAGCTTTAGGTTGGAGATTAGGAGGAAGTTTTTCACACAGAGGGTCATTGGGCATTGGAATAGGCTGCCCAGGGAGGTGGTTGATTCCCCTTCCCTGGAGGTGTTTAAGGCATGGGTAGATGAGGTCCTGGGGAACATGGTTTAGTGTTTGATAGGAATGGTTGGACTCGATGATCTCGTGGGTCTCTTCCAACCTGGTTGTTCTATGGTTCTATGATTCTTCTATCTTCCTGACAAAGAAGGGATGCAAATTATCCAGGTGATCTGGTCATGATGGCAGGACAACTCTCTCAGCACACACTTTAGGATAAATATGGCAAAACTGACTAGTGATATCAAGACAACCCCAGGCTTCTCCTGGCCACTCAATGACTAACTGCTACCCTCAACTTACACAGGATATCGTTTGCAAATTCTAGCTAAAATCAGAAGGGAAATCATAGAATCATAGAACAATCAGGTTGGAAGAGACCCACTGGATCATTGAGTCCAACCATTCCTATCAAACACTAAATAAATCATTCTTTGTGCATCAGAGGTATTTTCTACTTTTAGTCCCGTTACAAGTCGAGGCAAGAAATTCTAGAAATGTTCCCTCTCATGTAACAGGTCTGAGCCCAGAACACTTCCCTTCAGCATCTCCAGGCATTTCACTGTCATCCTTCATCTTTAGGATTTACTCAAGGAATCGTCTTACGGGAAGGGCAAAACTTTGGGAATCTCATTGTATCTGTTGTGTTTGTGTTACTATTGACATGAGGTTGGCCAAGCTAGTGCTTTGCTTTAGTGCTGGACTATGCTGCAGCTTCTTTTGTAAGTAAAACGGAGATGGAGACATATAATGCGGAGAGAGCCGATGATGCACGAAACACAACAGAAACGAAGTGCAACATAAAGGCCAAGTCATTTTATAATTGTTTTCTGAGTAAAACTGAATTAGAGTCTCAGTGACAGAACATTGAAGGATACATTCTCATAGATTATAGCGTGGCATGCTAACATAGTCAGATGTTGGTAAAAGCAAACTGATATTCCTAATCAGTCAACTTTATTAACCTCATATAATATAACACAGTGAGTAGATATTGCTTTTCCTTTGTATTTTGCTAGCAACCTGCTACTGCCGTCATAACATATTATGAGTAAAACTGCACTGCAGATAAAACATCTGTTTTGAATAAGCAGGTGTATGGCAATTTCAGAACCAAACCCCA
Source organism: Coccyzus lansbergi (assembly GCA_033558105.1). NCBI lineage: Eukaryota > Metazoa > Chordata > Aves > Cuculiformes > Coccyzidae > Coccyzus > Coccyzus lansbergi. Next base: position 480,306 of record JAUMJK010000788.1, on the reverse strand, counting down.
AATTCTAATTAAAGGTTGCTATATCCATTTAACAAAAAAGTGTTACTGAAAGTTAATGGCAGTGTAACAGCAGCATATGCATGCACACTCCTCTGATTATCAGGAGTCACCTAATAAGCAAGTGCATCCACAGCTTGAACAAGTTCTTCATTGGATTTATTTTTACCACTTCTTAATCACAGAATCATAGAACAACCAGGTTGGAAGAGACACACCGGATCATCGAGTCCAAACATTCCTATCAAACACTAAACCATGTCCCTCAGCACCTCGTTCACCCGTCCCTTAAACATCTCCAGGGAAGGCGAGTCAACCACCTCCCTGGGCAGCCTGTTCCAATGCCCAGTGATCCTTTCTGTGATTTTTTTTTTCCTAATATCCAGCCTAAATCTCCCCTGGTGGAGCTTGAGGTCATTCCCTCTCGTCCTGTCCCCTGTCACTTGGGAGAAGAGCCCAGCTCTCTCCTCTCCACAACCTCATTTCAGGTAGTTATAGAGAGCAATGAGGTTTCCCCTCAGCCTCCTCTTCTCCAGGCTAAACACCCCCAGCTCTCTCAGCCATTCCTCATAAGGCCTGTTCTCCAGCCTCTTCACCAACTTCATTGCTCTTCCCTGGACTAGCTCCAGAGCCTCAACATCCTTTTTGTGGTGAGGGGCCAACAACTGAACACAGTATTCAAGGAGCGGTCTCACCAATGCTGAGAAGAACCTCCCTGGACCTGCTGGTCACTCCGTTTCTGATCCAAACCTGGATGCCATTGGCCTTCTTGGCCACCTGGGCACACTGCTGGCTCATGTTCAGTCACTGTCGACCAACACCCCCAGGTCCCTCTCCTCCAGGCAACTTTCCAGGCAGACTCCTCCCAGTCTGTAGCTCTTCATAGGGTTGTTGTGCCCCAAGTGCAGGACGCAGTATTTGGCCTTGTTGGACCTCATGCTATTGGTCTCTGCCCAGCAGTCCAGCCTGTTCAGATCCCTTTGGAGCCTCCCGACCCTCCAGCAGATCTACACTTCCACCCAGTTTAATGTCATCTGCAAACTTGCTAAGGGTACACTCGATGCCTTCATGCAGGTCATTGATGAAGACATTGAACAGGGCTGGACCAAACACTGAGCCCTGGGGGATCGCACTTGTGACATAAACAACGTCACTTTTAAACAATTAGAAAAAGTGTGGGGGACACCTTTCATACCTGGAAAACTGATGCAGTTATGCCAAACACCGACAATATTGTTATTACTAGCAGCATTTCCCATTTACACCATGTTAACTCTTTCTTGAATCAGTCTTTGTGTTGATTCTAGCTTTATTAACAGCTGTTCTGAGATCTGTGGAGAATTCTGCTACTGTTATAAAACATTTGATTTCTCTTGTCCAACTTGACAGGTGGAGACTGCTCTGCTCTGTTTGGGCCTCTTAGTAATTAAATCTATTTCTGAAGAGTTACTGACAGTTTTAGAAACATGATTAATAATGGTGCTTCTTAAACAGTAATCAGGAGAACTAGAGAATTCAGACAAGAAAAAATTCTTTCCTCTGAGTGTCATTTGGATGTAAAAGGTTGAGAAAATACAGACTACAACCTGAAAAGCAGAGATTATATAGCAGGGGTCTTTTAGTGTTCTTGAAGGAGACGGAAGCTTACGGAGAGCTGCATTGAAGTGGTTTTCCATCCACCCTCTAGATCAACTTCACTGCAAAGTCTACAAGACCTTGGCAATAAAACAGCTAGAACAGAGGGCTGAAAAGACCATGAAGATAGTTAAAGATATTAAGTTCAGGAGTTATGAATTACCCTTCTCCTACTCCTTCTACAACAACCTGAGATGTTTCATACACCTGTTCCATGACTTTTCCTGGCACTGCGGTCAGACTGACAGGCCTGTAGTTCCCTGGATCCTCCCTGTGACCCTTCTTGTAGATGGGCACAACATCAGCCTCCAGTCCAGTAGTACCTCCCCAGTCTTCCAGGACTGTTGGAAGATGATGGAAAGGGGTTTGGCCAGCACATCTGCCAGCTCCTTCAATACCCTTGGATGAATCCTGTCTGGCCCCATAGACTTGTGGGTGTCTAGTTGGGCAAGCAGGGCTCTGACCACCTCCTCTTGGACCATGGGAAACTCATTTTGCTACTCTAGCTCCAGGGTTTGTACACAGAGGGAACAACTTTCTTTACAATTAAAGACTGAGGCAAAGAAGGCATTAAGTACCTCAACCTTCTCCTCATTCCCTGTCACTGTTGTTTCCTCTGCGTTCAATAGGGATTGCATGGTCTCCCTAGTCCTCCTTTTATTATTTACATATTTATAGAAGGATATTTTGTTATCTTGCACAGACTTTTCCAATCTGATTTCTAGTTAAGCCTTAGCCCTTCTGATTTTTTCTCTACACAATCTCACTTCCCTCCTGTAGTCCGCCCAAGAGGCCTCTCCCCTCTTCCAGAGCCCATAAACATTTCTCTTCTTCTTGATATCACTCAAGATCTCACCCTTCAACCAAGATGTTTTTTTCCCCTGCCGGTTTTTTTTCTGGAACATGGGGATGGCTTTCTCCTGAGCTGCTAGGATTTCCTTTTTGAAGAGCTCCCAGCCCTCATGGGCTCCCTTGCCCTCCTGTCTCCCAGGAGACTTTGCCAACCGGCCTTGTGAAGAGTTCAAAGTCTGCCCTCTGGAAATTTAATGCTATTGTCCTGCTAACCAACCTCTTCCCTTCACCTAGAACAGAAAACCCTATCATCTCATCTCATTTTGGTACAAAGCAGACATTACTGCAAAGGTAGGGGGGACACAAAGGTGAGTTCAACTGCTGATAGTCCCCAAAGGTAAATAAGTTACTGTTTTTCAGGGTGATTTTTCAACATATTCAATTTTTTCCTAGAGTATATTTGTATTTTTATCGTAATCTAGCACAACCAAAAATCTCAGCTATGCTGAAGACTGCTATTGTTATAATACACAAACAGTATGGGTTATTTTAATGGACATATTGCCTTAAACTGAGTTTTCACCATCTGTTCTGCCCCTAATTTTGAATGCAAAAAGAACATATTTCACAATTACATCTGTAAGTAATGATATAAGTAATTTAAATGCATGTATATGTTCGCACAATGCAGCAGACAGCTGGGGTATTTTTTCATTCAAGCACAAATCAAGGGAAGAAATCTACTAACTCCTCAAATAGCATTTTTCCCTTCCCTGCTTGTTCCCTGATCTAGCAAAGCTGTTTCATTGCAAGTAGCGTCTTTCCAATAAGCTAATTTTACTGTACCTAGGAGTTCAAAGCTTGCTCAGTAAACTAATGCACAAACTCATTTTTACAATGCCTCCCCTGTCTTCAATCAAATCCCCTTTGGCTTGAATGACAGTTTGGCAGATGTGAGGCATTAGATCAATCAGTTTCAATAGATGTTCAGGAGGAGACAGGTCAGGCTGTGTGGGCCAGTCTGTCTGTGCTTCTAGCTCTGCTTTCATGCCTCCCCTTTTCACAGAATGACACAGAATCACTAGGGTGGAAAAGACCCACAGGGTTACCAAGTCCAACCATTCCTATCATCCACTAAACCATGACCCTCAGCATGTCATCCGCCCATCCTTTAAACACCTCCGGGGAAGGTGATTCAGCCACCTCCCTGGGCAGCCTGTTCCAATGCCCAATAACCCCTTCTATAAAAACTGTTTTCCTAATGTCCAGCCTGAACCTCCCCTGGTGGAGCTTGAGGCCATTCCCTCTTGTCCTGTCCCCTGGCACTTGGGAGAAGAGCCCAGCTCCCTCCTCTCCACAACCTCCTTTCAGGTAGTTGGAGAGAGCAATGAGGTTTCCCCTCAGCCTTCTCTTCTCCAGGATAAACAGCCCCAGTTCCTTTAGCTGCTCCTCATAAGACTTCTTCTCCAGCCCCTTGATCACCTTCGTTGGTCTTCTCTGGACTTGCTCCAGAGCCTCAACATCCTTCTTGTGGTGAGGGGCCCACAACTGAACACAGGATTCAAGGAGCAGTCTCATCAGTGCTGAGTACAGAGGGAGAATAACCTCCTTGGACCTGCTGGTCACACTGTTTCTGATACAAGCCAAGATGCCATTGGCCTTGGGCACACTGCTGGCTCATGTTCAGTCACTGTCAACCAACACTCCCAGGTCCCTCTGCTCCAGGCAGCTTTCCAGGCAGACTTCTCCTAGTCTGTAGCTGCTCAGGATGTGGCATTTGGCCTTGTTGGACCTCATGCCTTTGGTCTCTGCCCAGTGGTCCAGCCTGTTCAGATCCTTTTGGAGTCTCCCTATCCTCCAGCAGATCCACACTTTCACCCAGCTTAGTGTCGTCTGCAAACTTGCTAAGGGAGCACTCGATGCCTTCATCCAGGTCATTGATGAAGATGTTGAACGGGGGTGGACCCAGCACTGAGCCCTGGGGAACCCCACTTGTAACTGACCTCCAGCTGCATTTAACACCATTTACCCCCTCCCTCTGGGCCTGGCCATCCAACCAGTTTTCCACTCAGGAGAGTGTGCGCCTGTCCAGGCCAGAGGTGACAGTTTCTGTAGTAAAATGCTGTGAGAAACTGTTTTAAAGGCCTAACTGAATTTCAAAAAGGCTACATCCACAGCCCTTCCCTCATCAAGTAGACGGGTCACTTTGTCATAGAAAAGCATACGTCACAAAAGCAGTCTGCTGCAGGGGAATCCTGGGCTGACTAGGACACAGACTGCATGGGCAGAGTGTGGGCCTTAACTGTGGCAAAAGTGGAGCAAAAACTTGGGTGAATATGATAACCACGGCTATGTGGAAGGTTGCCATGAAAGTACATTGAGGAAACCCTTTTGGCTTCTACTGCAAATGCCTATTTTCAGAGAAAGCCCTTTGGCTGGTTTGCCATTCTTCTACAGGTGCTTGCAGGACGTGAATTTCATCATTCAAGTCGTGTTATTCGCTACATCTAATTCCTTGACACTTTTAAAAGTAATCTATTAAATGACCATTTGAGAAGTATGGAAAAAAAAATTACTTCTTGAAGGTGATATTTAGATCAAAGCTGATTTTACAGATTTTGTTCAAAGGAAATCACCAAACCTGCAAAAATTGAGAGGATTTTGCAGCATACTGTTGTCCTTCACATGTGTCATGTGCACTTAGTGTACCTGTATGTATCTGCTGACGCTTGTCACTTCCACTAGCAAACTGAACTAAGACACTGAAAGAACTCACACTAGCAGAAAGTAGAAGGGGAGGCTACTGTAAATTCCTAGCACAACATTTCAACAAGGACTTTGCTCCGTGTGTTTCGTGCAAATTAATTATAGGGATTAGAGAAACTTTTATTTTCTGTGTTATTGCTGCCTCTTTATGCTGCTGCCCATTTACTGCTGCTAGCTTTCTGCAATCTAGGAAATAAATAACAGTAGTGGATTTGCATGGGTCTTTTATTGATAGTATTTTCTATCATAGCTCATCGGACCTTACTGCATTTCTTACTTTTTAAGCGATAACATCATTTTTATTGTAAAGAGGTGATAGCCAGAAACAATGAAATGCTGATCTGTGACAACTGTCCCTAAATGCTTCCAGAGTTGAGAAGGATGGAGGAAAATTATCAGTGAATGTTTAGGTTTGGTGAGTAGAGTCACACATTAGGAAAATTTGAACTGCATTGGAGATACTAGACATTCAGATGGTCTTATAATATCTTTTGAAATTTATTTCATTTTAGCAGCTGGCTCTTTTCTCTGTGGTAGTTGGGTGATTATGTATGTAACCACATGTAAAATGGAGTCAGACAATAACTGACTGGTTACTGATATGCTAAGGAAGGAAGAAATGCTGAAACTGGACTACGATATGGATCATATTGTAGGTCCAGGGAGGTGATTCTCTCTCTGGACTCAGCACTGGTGAGGCCGCTTCTTGAATCCTGTGTTCAGTTCTGGGCCCCTCAGCACAAGAAGGATGTTGAGGCTCTGGAGTGAGTCCAGAGAAGAGCCATGAAGCTCGTGAAGGGTCTGGAGAACAGGCCCTATGAGGAGCAGCTGAGAGAGCTGGGGGTGTTTATCCTGGGGAAGAGGAGGCTGAGAGGAGACCTCATTACTCTCTGCAACTACCTGAAAGGAGGTTGTAGAGAGGAGGGAGCTGGGCTCTTCTCCCAAGGGACAGGGGACAGGACATGAGGGAATGGCCTCAAGCTCCACCACCAGGGGAGTTTTAGGCTAGAGATTAGGAGGAAGTTTTTCACACAGAGGGTCATTGGGCTTTGGAATAGGCTACCCAGGGAGGTGGTTGATTCACCTTCCCTGGAGGTGTTTAAGGCACGGGAGGATGAGGTGCTGAGGGACATGGTTTAGTGTTAGATAGGAATGGTTGGACTTGATGATCCGATGGGTCCCTTCCAACCTGCTTGTTCTATGATTCTATGATATTTTGTGCTGTGGTCCAATTAGTCCAAAGGCAACAGAAAATTGTACCCACACTATGCTCTCTGTTCTCCCATCGGTTTCATAGGATTGAAATGCACCTCTAGGCTAATATTTTGGCTGTAGGCTTGGAGCGTGTACCATCAAGGAAGTAAAAGACAAAGTAAGGGCCATAGATTGCTGTAGAAAATTATTTTTTTTAAAATGATTGAAAAGAACTTGCATGGCAAGGAACTCCAGATTATAAGTGGATCAGTCACAGCATAAAGAAGTTTTTGAAACTCGTGCTACAAAGGGAAGAGAAGAAACCGTGTTTTCAGGATCCTGAAAACAGGATCTTAAACACCTGAAAACCATAAAATTATTAAGGCTGGAATGGAAAACCTAGCTGAAGTCATGAGTGACAAGGGGTTGACTCCTGCTTGTAACACTAGATGCTTTTTCTATACAAGGCACTTAAGTTAACAAACAAAATCTGTAGCTCTTAGTTTCTAAGCAGTGAAGACAGTTGATGAATTAGTTTTCCTGGGGGAGGAGAACAGTTGTACTCCTCACAGAGCACCTTTCTGGCTAATTTCTTAACTTTTCTGATGGGTGTATATGAGCAGACTTTCAAAGCACACCTTTCCAGAAGCAAATGATAAAATAAGGGCATCCTTTTTGAAGGAGAAGAAGTGAAAAGGTAGAAGCTGAATGAATGAACAAGAAAATAAAACAGAAAAATAAGGAAAGGAACACCAAGCAAATAAACTAGGAGATAAAGAGGGTGAGGTACGTTAGATACTCTGCCATATGCAACTTGACTGCTGGTTTAAGACACAGAATCAAGGCTACAAGAATCAAACATAATTGCATTAGTTTGCTAATTAAACAGCCACTGCAAGTACCTAACGCGAACAAGTGCAAAAATTAAGCAAGACAACAGGAGGAAAACAGCTGCTTAAAATAGAAGGGTATTGTAATAGGAATTGGCTATCTGAACACTCTGGCCTCCTGGAGACAGTGGGAGACTCCAAACTCAGGTCATTAAACAAACTGTATCCTGAGCCTACTCACTAAATTGGATCATACAGAAAATCAGAATTCAAAGATTTCTGATGTTCTGACATGGAAATGCAACTTTGATCAGAAATCGTGGTTCAGACCCTTGTTCAGTGAAATCATTCCCTAGATTTACCAGAGACTTTGATGTCTTTTAATATTCTTAAGCACATAACCTCTAAACAGAGAGAGATATGCTGGAGGAGGAGGAGATTTTGTTTAAAAAATAGAGAACTGGGAATATAAAAGAATAAAACCCAGATTTTTTTTTTAGTATTAATTATCTATACAATGAAACCTCTCTGGCAGATGTGCCAACCAACTCTCTCATCATCAGTTTCAAGACTTCAATCAGTGGATGACTCACAGTTAGTGAAAGAAAAATTGTTCCAGCTACACAAGGAGAGCATAAATATTATGTTTCACTTGGTATCATAATTAACTGCATGCTTCAGATATTTCTTTCATGTCTGCTTTCACAATAGGTAATATAATTTGCCCTTAATAGGATTAAAATGTCTTTTAAAAAGTAAATACTTCATTGGTTTAAGAATGTTTTCTGTTTGTTTTGTGTAGATACATATTTGGCTACAGGCACAGTATTTACACCTCAGTGTAGAAAATAATGAAAAAATTAGGAAACATGTATAGTCCAAAAGAAAAAGCTTTTTTTTCTCTTTTGCTTTACATAATAAGAAAAACTCCCTTTCTCTGACTTCCTGAAAATGAAACCTGAAGTACCAAATCATGTCCATTTTTTAAACATTCCATGCTAAAGAAAAAATTCCAAATTATTGCACTGTCAAGACACAAATATTTGTGCCAGTGACTTAATAATAGTAAAGCTGAAACTCCCAAATTCAAAACCGTCTTGGTATAGCTTTCTGAATTGAGAGTCAGAAAGGAAAACCATTAATAACTCTTCCAGGAAAAGGAATTCTGTCATATATAGTTACTTCAGTTACTTCCCGTTCTAACATCTGGAAATACACCCATCTAGAACACTGAACTGGGAAAATTCAGGCAGGTAAACAAAGAAAAAGGATGAAAGGGTGGAAGCAGTGTTAAAATTATAATTATCAGCATAAACTTCAGATTTCAAAACACAGCTAATAAATACGTGAATGTCCATCACTGAATTCTTGCTGAGTTCTGTTCACAAATATTTTTCCTGGTATATTTACAACTATTTTTTTGCTTTGATTGATCCTCTCATTGTGCTAGATTTTGTGCTAGTTTTTAAGTTGGTTGGTTATTTCCAGTGGAATTTCTGTGACTAATACCAGTGTAAGCCAAATATGTTAAATACCAGTATCCTATATAAGGTATAGTTTTCTTCATAGGTAAAGGGAGTGTTAATCTATAGGTTGCATCATTACATCTGTGGGTTGGTTAGTATAGATATCTGCTCAGAAGAGATTTGGTGTCCCTGTTCACTGCAGCAAACAGAACTTGGCATAAACATTTGGATGTACTCACTTAACTGCTGATCCATCTATTGAAATTTCATTAGGGAGCCATGTGCATTTGCAAAGGATGAATGGTTTCATTAGCACTGAGACTAATAAACTTATAAAAGTTAATAATGTGAATATGTTTGATTTGGAATTATGCACATAGACATTAAGAATCACAAAAAGGCAGGCTTAATAATGGCTACTTTTTTCTACACTTATACAGCTGCTTTATTTTTCACTTTTCTAAGACCTTTTAACCAAAAAAACCCCATTGATTTCTTTCACATGTGGTCTTATGATATTATCAACAGGTTCTAATGTTACACTAGGATCTAAATGCACAAATTTCCCCCCCTCTAAATATTTCCCACATGGTTTGATGTAGGGTTTTGGATTCCTAATTATGGCATTTTTTGTCATTAATAGATCAAGGTAAGTACATCAAAATAGTATTGGAGTTGAAGGACTCACATTTTGAAGCATCTTTAAAGGCACAGATGTCATAGGTAGTCTTTACATGGTCCTTTCCTTGAACACTCCCAGAAAACTTTCTATAATAAGATAAACTCCATGCTCAAACACAACTACTTAGCACGACATTCCTCTTGGATCTGTCCCTGGACAAGTTTAGTTGTTAGCACCTAAGTCAAGTAGCCCAGTTTTCTTCATCATCATTAGGAAAAGGAAATGTGCTTCATTTTCTCTCTCCCCAGATTGCTTTTCTGATGCCAAAGTTACCTGATCACCTCATCCTACTCCATGATCTGTTCTGATTTCCATCTTTAAATATGCACGATGGAGTCTGAGTAATCTGCTCTCATCTGCTTCTCTCTCTAGAAATCTGACCTGGCAGCTGGAACTTATTGATTATCTCTCAAACTTCCAGACACACACTATTCTGTTTCTTTTAAATGTGAAATATTAATTTACAGTTATTGAGGTTACTCAATTATAGGATAAAGTAATCAAACATGGTGCAGAAAGCTCTATCATAGAATCATAGAATCATAGAACAACCAGGTTGGAAGAGACCCATCGGATCATTGAGTCCAACCATTCCTATCAAACACTAAACCATGTCCCTCACCACCTCATCCACTCATCCCTTGAACACCTCCAGGGAAGGTGAATCAACCACCTCCCTGGGCAGCCTGTTCCAAAGCCCAATGACCCTCTGTGTGAAAATCTTCCTCCTAATCTCCAGTCTAAATCTCCCCTGGAGGAGCCTGAGGCCATTCCCTCTTGTCCTGTCCCCTGTCACTTGGGAGAAGAGCCCAACTCCCTCCTCTCTACAACCTCCTTTCAGGTAGTTGTAGAGAATTGTAGATGTAGTTGTAGTTGTAGTTGTATGTTAGGACTGCAGCTAGAGGTACAACAGCTTTAGTACAGGATGATGCTAAATCTTTACAGTGTTTCCAGGACCTCAGTTCAAGTTCATTGCGGAATTTAGTTCACGGGTCCCTGAACCACCTTTGAATGTAATGCGAAGAGCCTAAATCACTTATCCACCTTCAAAAAGTTTCAGCAGGTACAAACACAGGAAGAAGACCCTTCTTAGCCTGACCAGTAAGTATTACACCACATCTACAACACTATGACTACATAAGTCAGTCTCACTGATTACACATCTTCCCTCACCTTGGGGAGACTATCTGAAATTACTTCTGATAGCAATATAGAATCATAGAATCATAGAACAACCAGGTTGGAAGAGACCCATCGGATCATCAAGTCCAACCATTCCTATCAAACACTAAACCATGTCCCTCACCACCTTGTCAACCCATGCCTTAAACATCTCCAGGGAAGGTGACTCAACCACCTCCCTGGGCAGCCTATTCCAATGCCCAATGACCCTCTGTGTGAAGAACTTCCTCCTGATCTCTAGCCTAAATCTCCCCTGGTGGAGCTTGAGGCCATTCGCTCTTGTCCTGCCCCCTGGCACTTGGGAGAAGAGGCCAGCTCCCTCCTCTCCACAACCTCCTTTCAGGTAGTTGTAGAGAGCAATGAGGTCTCCTCTCAGCCTCCTCTTCTCTTGGCTAAACACCCCCAGCTCTCTCAGTCACTCCTCATAGGGCCTGTTCTCCAGACCCCTCACCAGCTTTGTTGCTCTTCTCTGGACTCACTCTGTCCCTCTTGTCAGGACCTGGAGTGAGACCACATCAGGTTGTACCACGGAGGACACTGAGTGATAGGGGGAGGAACAAATGAAAGGCACAAGCATTTAGCAGGATTGGAACTGAAGATATATAGTTAAAAACTCTCTGTATTGCCAATAACTTGTGTCGCTGTCTATTTACTTTCATCACTTTCTTTCTGTTAGAGAGAGAACTTATCTATGACAAATCTATCAGTGGCTCCATTCTTAGACTTAACTAATAACAGGGCTGCAGCTGCAGGAATTATAAATACATCTGGTTTTGCGCAGCCTGGTACAACACCATATCTATTATGATGATCTGACATACACCCTAACATCTCCTTCAGGTGCTGGCACATGATTTACAATAACCTCAGGTAACTGATGTTGTGACACCTCTCGTGCATGTGTGCCCGGTTCCAGTTAAATGACCATAAAGTGAGCTACTAAAGGGAAACATCATCAGAAAAGAGCAAGACCAAATTCAGACCTTGTGTAAGTGGATGCAGCTCCACAGACATGACATATTGCAGCTTGCAGAACAAGATGGGGATTTGACCTGCAGTGGTATCTGTTCTTGCATATAATTTTTCCCATCTAGAGGAGAAACAATACTCCCACTCCTCTGTAATTAATAGGAAGTATGTTGAGTTGAATGGCTGTCGCCTAAATTATCCTCCCAGTTCTGCATTATTTGCCACCAAGAAGCAGTAATGATGAAGGGCATTCTGTGAAACGAGAAAGACAGTGAGAAATTTTGGGGTCCATTCAGAAAATCAAGCCAACAAATTACTGAACTAAGGTTTTGTTTTGGAGTCATCAGAATGACATTTCCCTAAAATTAACAAGATGAAGTAATAACTTTGTGTTCACTCACTGATGTGAACCACAGTTAAAGGCTTTATTTCAAATATGAAAATGCAATCTTACCTAAACTGGAAGAGGAATTAAGGATGGTTTCCTTTTCCCAAGAGGTGTTGAAAGATACATGAGAAGCCTGAGGAGATGCAAAATAATTTTCCTCCTCTGCCTGAGGGCAACACCCCAGCTCCAGCCTTCATTCGAGTATGTGTGTTCCCACACTGTCCCCTTGACACTGTCTAACTTCATACAAATAGTCCAATGAGTCTAATTTTAAAATTAAACTTTTTTTTTTGGGGGGTATGTGAGCTCTTTCTTCAAGACCTGAACACAGGCTTATGTGTCTGAAAGCAGATCTCTGGAATTTTTTTCCATCCCTCCCAGGAGAGTGCTCTGGTTGGTGGGGCTCCTGGGTGAAGGACACGGGAGCAGCCCTGACTATAAATTCATTGTTGCTTGTCCTGTAGCTGTAACTCAATCCTTTTCTTCCCCACCCAGGAATGGAAGAAAAGACTTCTACATCTATGTACTCAGGTAGTTTAAGTTAAACTTGCTGTGTTGCATAGAGGTAAAAGAAGTACTGCTTTTTGAGGATTTGCTTGTTCTTGTTGGTATTATTATTCTTAATCATAATCAGCATCCAGGGCTGACTAAAACTTGTCAGCTGTCTTGCAGTGATGTCTGTGTTCACAGAAGTTGATGAAGTCATAGAATCACAGAATCATGGAATGGTTTGGATTGGAAGGGACCACGAAAGTCATCTAGTCCAACTCCCTGCAGTGAGCAGGGACATCTTCCACTAGATCAAGTTGCTCAGAATCTCATCCAAACTGACCTTGAATGTTTCCAGGGACAGGACATTTACCACCTCTCTGGGCAACCTGTTCCAGTGTTTCACCACTCTCAGTGAAAAACTTCTTGCTAATTCCTAGTCTAAAACTCTCTTTTAGTTTAAAACCATTGTCTATTGTCTTATTGCTATAGGCTCTGCTGAAAAATTTTCCCCCATCTTTCTTATAAGCCCCCTTTAAATACTGAATGGCCACACACAATGAGGTCTCCTCGGAGTCTTCTCCAAGCTGAACAGCCCCAACTCTCTCAATGTCTCTTCTCAGGGCAGTTGTTCCAGACCTTTGATCGTCCTTGTGGCCCTCCTCTGGACCTGATCCATGTCTTTCCTGTGCAGAGGGCTCCAGAGTTAGGCACAGTATTCCAGACGTGGTCTCACCAGAGCAGAGTGAAGAATCACCACCCTCAACCTGCTGGTAGTGCTTCTTTTGATGAAGCACAGGATGGGGTTGGCCTTCTGGGCTGCAAGCACACATTGCCAGCTCATTTCCAGCTTCTTCTCCACTAGAACCCCTAAATCCTTCTCCACAGGGTTACTCTCAATCTCTTCACTCCCAAGCCTATGTTGATACTGAAGGTAACACTGGTAGTATGTCACTTCAGAATGAATGCTACATATTAGATGTACATTAGATATGCTACATATTATGCTACATATTACATGGCATCCTGGCTTGTATCAGAAATGGTGTGGCCAGCAGGTCCAGGAAGGATATTCTCCCTCTGTACTCAGCACTGGTGAGGCCACTCCTTGAATCCTGTGTTCAGTTCTGGGCCCCTCACCACGAGAAGGATGTTGAGGCTCTGGAGTGAGTCCAGAGAAGAGCAAGGAAGCTGGTGAAGGGGCTGGAGAACAGGCCTTATGAGGAGTGGCTGAGAGAGCTGGGGGTGTTTATCCTGGAGAAGAGGAGGCTGAGAGGAGACCTCATTACTCTCTGCAACTACCTGAAAGGAGGTTGTGGAGAGGAGGGAGTTGGCCTCTTCTCCTAAGTGACAGGGGACAGGAAGAGAGGGAATGGCCTCAAGCTCCACCAGGGGAGGTTTAGGCTGGAGATTAGGAGGAAGTTCTTCACACAGAGGGTCATTGGTCATTGGTCATTGGAATAGGCTACCCAGGGTGGTGGTCGATTCACCTTCCCTGGAGGTGTTTAAGGCACGGGTGGATGAGGTCTTGAGAGACTTGGTTTAGTGTTTGATAGGAATGGTTGGACTAGAAGATCCAATGGGTCCCTTCCAACCTGGTTGTTCCATGAATCTATGATTTTATATTAAAAGTCATGGTTAGAAACTCAAGACATCTTCTGAAAGCTCCACTGTTCACATCTTCCTTTAGAAAGATTGTGATTGTTGGTGGGAAAAAGGCAGCAGCGCAGAGCAGCTGGTGGTGCTGGAGAAAGTGTGGGGGAGTTGAGGTGAAGGCAGGGGCCAAGGAAAAGGACTATTTGCCCAGCTGCACAGGTATGTGTCCTGGCACAGGATATGTAACTATGTTTGGAGTATAGCTTGGTAGGGGCAGTTTCTAACTGTATATTTGGAAAATATGTTGTGTTTTTAGTAACCAGTGTGTCAAATCAGCCTTTGGAAAGCTGTGTTTGAAAATTTTCATAAGTTCTTTGTGTTGATGAACCTGAGATTTGTCCGGGCTCATGACTCAGTGAAATTAAAGCAGATTTTCTGAGAGGCTGGTTACAAAAAAAACCCCATCCCTGACTAAAGATAACATCTTACGGTTGGACTCGGTGATCCGGTGGGTCTCTTCCAACCTGGTGATTCTATGAATCTATCATAGAATCATAGAACAACCAGGTTGGAAGAGACCCATAGGATCATCGAGTCCAACCATTCCTATCAAACACTAAACCATGTCCCTCAGATTTTGATCTCTGTCAAATTGCAAATGTTTTGCTCAAGGTCGAACAGCTACCTCCCCATGAAAAAGCTGTAAATTTATTTCTGATTTGTTAAACTGTATTTTCCTTGTTCTCATAAACAGGCGAAAAAAAAAATTAGATGACATATTAGAAAGACAACTGCCCAAAAGTTTCCCAATCAAATTCTCCCCTAGAAAGGCAGTTGATGTGCATTTCAACACACTTAAAAGCAGGACAGAATTCTAAGCCATAAAGCTGGAGTTTTATAATGAGAAGCATTTTTGCTGTAGGCAACCCTTTCAGATCTATCAATAGTACAGTTAAACACAAATGGACAGATGAAACTTTCAGGATGGCCTTATTAACAAGTGACTTAGACAAAGTGAAATCTTAGTGAAAAAGCTACCCTTTACCGCGCTTTCCCAATTACCTATGTTTTTGTTTACCGTCCTTCAAATTCAGCATGCTGCCACTTTTGTGTACTTCAGAAAGTCTCAGATAGATGCTCACCACGTTGCACGCGAGCTGTGAGGAAAGGTGCTATTGGTGATTACGGGCAAAATCCTGCTCACACATGTGTTCAGGACTCCGGTTTGGGTTTCACAGAGTTTCACATGCACAAACAAGAGTGGGATCCGGTCCCTAATCTGATGACACTTTTTCTGTAGAGCACAGCAGGTTAATAATAAAATAGCATCACTTCATTTCTGAGTGCTTTTTTTTTTTTTTTTTTGAAAGAAATAACTGCTATGTCTTTGGATCAGGTGTTAATTATTCCCAGTAAGGTTTGGTGGGTAACTAGTGATGCAGATATCAAACCACCCACTCTCTTTGTAGATGAAGGGAAAGTATCAGGAGGATTTCTGCTGAAGTATTCATCACATCTCAAGTCTCAAATTGTCCAAACCATTCAATTATAACACTTCACTCAATGCACGTCAGCATGTCTGGCACTGTGCTTCAGGAATGAGCTGAGCTGGATTTCTCAAAGAGGCAGACGTTGGCTTGTCCCCTTGAGGGACAACAGAAATAGAGTCTATTGGCTCAAAGTTAAGACCCGTTCCTGGATCAGTACATGGGAACTATGGGAACTTATTACAGCTTTCTAACTTCATAGCCTCTAGACTCAGTTTGCACATGCATATGTAAGAGGCTGAGATTTCCCGTGGTAACAGCACAAGCACACTTTTTGGCACTGAATAAATAGGCAGAACACTGAACTGGTGATGATTCAATAAACAGGTCTAGGGATGTGGGTCCTATCAGTGTAGATCTAACCCTATCCTCACCATTAACTCTCTATAATGTTAAATGGAAGCTATGCCCAAAAAGAGGAGAAGAAATCCTTTGAGTCCTTTGAGGGTTATATGAGATTTTGTTGTTAACTGCAGAGATACAATACATCACTGTCAGGAAGTGGTGACCCTGGATTATGGTTACTGATAATAAAAAAGGCTTTCAGAGGGAGATGATAGACACTATGCCTGTTATGGTAGAGGGGAAAAAAAGAGTGGCTGGAGAACTTTTAAGCAAATGGGCACATTGCATGAGCAGGTATCTCCTTAAGCTCTTTGTGTTTGCTTTCTGTGCTGGGATGGGCTGCACATGTTCCCAGAGCAACTAAAAGACTGCTCACAGAGTTTTTAGTTTAAATGTTCAATTTGATGTATCAATATAGTTCTGCTTGCACAGGCTATAATGAGCTCACGATCATAAAGCTCTTATCAGCAACTCTATTTAACTTTAAATGTAGCTCAGATGATTCAGGCTCCTCTTTACTCTCACTTCGGTCTGTTTTGACCTGAAGCTGTGGAATGACATTGGTGAAAATTAGCAAGGTCACTAAATATCATTAAGGAGAATATTTCTAAACCCCTCAGCAGAACTCAGCCAATATCAGAGTCTGTCTTTGTAATCTCCATTCACTGTCATGTTTCTGTGTTAACCTCCTTAATTTGAATAGGAATCACAGATTCACAGAATCACAGAATCACAGAATAGTTTGGGTTGGAAGGGACCTTAAAGATCATCTAGTTCCAACTCCCCCGTCACGGGCAGGGACACCTCCCACCAGTCCAGGCTGCTCAAAGCGCCATCCAACCTGGCCTTGAACACCTCTAGGGATGGGGCACCCCCAGCACCACCCCCCACCCCACCATGGCCAAACAGAATATGTCCTCCCCTCGTTCCCATGACGTAGCCTCTTGGCCATGTCATCTCTTGTACCTGCTGTCTTTCAAAGTCTGGTAACTAATGTCTACCAATGGTTGGTGCGTGCTCATACCTGTATAAATCACAACATTGCCTATAAGCTTTCTACAGACTAGACTCAAGAGCCCAAGCAGCTCATAGATATTGATAAGTATATGTTTCTTCCAGCTTTGCTCTGTTGGACACAGTATGGAAGCCTTCACCAAGTTAGATTTCAGTGCTTCTGGAGAGGATGAGTTGAGCTTCCAGGCTGGGGATATGCTGAAGTTAAGTGCACCCTCAGGCTTGGCTAAACAACATTTCTGAGTGTGCTTCCAGATCTTACTATGCTCCCATTTGCCTTGACAAAACAGATGAGCACAGATGTCTACACACTGGGATACAAATGCAGGACACTCATGTCCCATAGATCTTGCAACAGATCAGCCAGCAAGCCTGTGTCCATTCCACTTGCTTTTAGGTTCCTAAGCGGTGAATGTAGTTGTTCTACAGTCCTCCAGTAGTCAGCAGGGAAGGCTAAGTATCTTTTCTGGGGCAAAGATCCAGTTCTGTGATAGACAGATTTTGAGTCCTGTCTGTTTTCACTGACAGTGCAAGTATTTTGGTTACTAAAAGAAGGCAAAAAATTGTTTTCAGAAAGCCTTTGTGTCTGTAGGCAAGTAAGTTAGTGTGTGTGAAGGTAATGGTAACATAGGGATTTTTCCTCTGCTTCTCACTTACTACCCTAGACAGAAAAAAAGGAAGTCTGAGCTTTTCAAGAAAGTGGAGAAACACAGGGATGTACTTGCATGACTTCCGAAACAACAAAGTGTGCTTGCATATGGCCTCTGGTGTGAATAGCAGAGTTCAGCTCTGCCTGCCTGTGCCTGCACAGATGAGTCCTGACTGATTTAGGATCACATATCCCATTAAAACCTATTTCCACCCTATCAGCTCAACTACGTTAATGCCTATTCACAGGCTGCGTAGAACCGGTTGCCAGCCTGACCTAGTTGTCAGGCTACATGCAAAATGGTGCCTAAAGCTAAGGTAACGTTTGTTACCACACATTTGTGCTCCTGGGGGATTCACTATACCTGGTTCACAAGCACGACCAAACTGAAATGGTAAAGATTTTAATTAGGAGGAAAACCAGGAGACAACAGACATCTGAGGGCAGTTTTGTTGAGAGTTAAATTGATGATGAAAAGCTTTCGGTTCTTGAAACCGCTCAATAGCCAGGTGTTTTCTAGTGTGGTTCTTCAGCGCATTTCACTGCAGCATGTCAGTATTACTTAGCACTATCACATTTACATCAACTCAAATGCTGTAATGCAGAGAATATCACCATAAGGAATGAAATGTGTCAGCCTGCATACAGGGATTCTCGGGAAATATTTGCCTTTCAAAAATCCCGTGGCTTTTCTACAAATTCTTCTCTCGTGTTTTCCAGCCTAAAATTCACAGGTAATTACAATGGGACGAATAATCCACGTTAATCAGGTAAGCAGGTATTTGAGATCCAGCACATCTCGTATCAGACAATGCACACGAAAATACAGTAATTGAAGCTGCGGAGAAAATTCCCCACTGACAATGTCTATGTAAATCCACTGTAAAGAATAATTCTATGATTATGTAAAATTTGAGCAAGTCCTTTTATCTTTAAAAGAATGCTGCACCCTATTTCGCTTAGCACACCAATCTGGAGGCCCACGGAGTAAGAAGCAAATTGTAACAGTGTCCAATCCTACAGGATTCACACAGAGCCAAAGCAATTGCTGGTGTAATACCTGCAACTACTTTTTAGTTTGACCCTGGCTGAACACCCAGTGCCCACTGAAACCACCCTATTATTCCCCCTCCTCAGCTGGACAGGAGAGAAAATACAATGAAAGACTTGGTGGAGGTAAAGACAGGGAGAGATCATTCACTGATTACTGTCACGGGAAAGCCAGACTCAAGTCAGGGAAATGATTTTAATTTACTACCAATCAACTCAGAGTAGGATTATGAGAAATAAAATCAGAACTTAAAATCCCTTCCCACCCACCCCCTTGGTTTTTCCCTTGGGCTTAACTTTGCTTCCAATGTGCTCTGTTTCCTCCCTCTCTGCAGCCAGAGGACAGAGGGATTGCAGTCTGTTCATCACACGCTGGCTCTACCATTCCTTCCTCCTTATGGGGAGGACTCCTCACACTTTTTCACTGTTCCAGTGTGGGGTCTCTCTCGGAGGATACAGTCCTCCATGAGCTTCTCCGATGTGAGTCCTTTCCACAGGCTTCAGTTCTTCACTAACTGCTCCAATGTGGGTCCCTTCATAGAATCATAGAATCATAGAACAACCAGGTTGGAAGAGACCCATCGGATCATTGAGTCCAACCATTCCCATCAAACACTAAACTAAGTCCCTCAGCACCTCATCTACCTGTGCCTTAAATACCTCCAGGGAAGGTGAATCAACCACCTTCCTGGGCAGCCTATTCCAATGCCCAATGTCCCTCTGTGTGAAAGACTTCCTCCTAATCTCCAACCTAAATCTCCCCTGGTGGAGCTTGAGGCCATTCCCTCTTGTCCTGTCCCCTGTCACTTGGGAGAAGTAATCTTTCAGGAACTGATGGTTTCTGTGTGGCTTCTCACGGGTTCAGCCTTGGCCAGCAGGTCAGACTTTGAGTTGGTATTGGCTCTATTAGACATAGGGGAAGCTTCTAGCAGCTTCTTACAGAAGTCACCCCTGTAGTCTCTCTTGTTGTGCAAACCCAATACATTTATTCTGTCAATCACCTTCCTGGAGAAAACTCCTCTAAATTAACAACTGTACCAGGCTTCACAGTTCCCTAAAGCTCTCTGTCTCCCTCTATCCCTCTCCCATCCCATATCTCAGTATTTCTTACTGTAGTTTTTATTTTGCTCTGTATCTTTACTGTCTGTATTTCAGTGTTTTTTGTAAGACTATAATCTATCACATTGACTCAACCTAACTCTACTCTCAGATGGATTTAGATGACATGGAAGGGTCATTATGTTGCAAGCCTTTTCTGGTAGGCACCCTGGCCCTAATGGAATCCCCCTGACATAGGAAATTGCTAGCAGGGAGTGATAAACACCTTGAAATGGAATCAAAAACCTCAGCAGGTGAGTCAGGAGCTTTCTGAGCTCCCAGGAGGAAAAATACCACAGAAGCACTTGAAGAGATTTTTCTTCTGATTAGGACATTAAGTCCAAAAACTCACAGTGGACCTTTCCTGGAGTTTGGGGCACTCCTTAGCTGGAAGGAGAGGTCAACATCCTCAGCCCTTAGCCTGCTTGTGCAGGATGCAGGATGAGAGATGTGAAAGGAGTTTCCCCTATTGCCATTGTAAATTCACCTCTCTCTTACTTCTCTCGGGTGAACACTTTCCTTGGCCTCTTGGCTTGTATTAGAAAAGCTGTGATCAGCAGGTCCAGGGAGGTTATTCTTCCTCTGGACTCAGCACTGGTGAGGCTGCTCCTTGAGTACTGTGTTCAGTTGTGGGCCTCTCACCACAAAAAGGATGTTGAGGCTCTGGAACAAGTCCAGAGAAGAGCCACGAAGCTGGTGAGGGGTCTGGAGAACAGGCCTTATGAGGAGTGGCTGAGAGAGCTGGGGGTGTTTAACCTAGAGAAGAGGAGGCTGAGAGGAGACCTCATTACTCTCTCCAGCTCCCTGAAAGGAGGTTGTAGAGAGGAGGGAGCTAGGCTCTTCTCCCAAGTGACAGGGGACAGGATGAGAGGGAATGGCCTCAAGCTCCACCAGGGGAGATTTATACTAGACATTAGGAGGAAGTATTTCACAGAAAGGGTCATTGGGCAGTGGTAGAGGCTGCCCAGGGAGGTGGTTGATTTACCTTCCCTGGAAGTGTTTAAGGCACAGGTGGACGAGTTGCTGAGGGACATGGTTTAGTGTTTGATAGGAATGGCTAGACTCGATGATCCGATGGGTCTCTTCCAACCTGGTGATTCTATGATTCTATGTTCCTATGTTCCACTAACAACATGTAAAAAATTTAAAGTATAGATGATGTGGGACAAAAAAAAATATCTCCCTTTTGCATGTTTTTAACTTAATCATCTTGGCTGCAAGAGATAATGAAAGGGAGAAATTGTGGTGCTATGTTGGACTTGGATGTACATTGATAGGCAGATACCTCATCAGACAGCAAATTCATGAAAAAAAAAAACCACAAGAGAAAAGACTAGGGTAGACCTATTACTCAGAGTAATACCTGGAGTTAGAACCATAGAAACCATAGAATAACCAGGTTGGAAGAGATCCATCGGATCATTGAGTCCAACCATTCCTATCAAACACTAAACTATGTCCCTCAGGACCTTAGTTAGTTAGTGTAAAATGAGCCAATGTGACAAAATCTGGCCAGAAAGGGAGAATCTGGAATTGGTAGATTTATTCAGGTATGTAAGGGCACGTTTGTGCGCAGGTAAATCACAAATTTTCACACCAATATATTGTATGCTTCAGCTCATTGCTAGCTGGAGTAGGAAAACAAAAAAAGTCCGGGGAAAAAAAAAAAAGCTGAGGTTTCTAACAGAACTATCTCATTTACATTTTACTAGAGACTGGCTGCTGGGATGTTGTTCCATAATAGCAGCAGCACTGGTGACTTTTTCAGCTTCACGTCTTTGAATTAAGTATACATAATGACATATCACTGCAGCAAGGCTTGAATGATATGAGGAATGTGATAACCCACTGCCCAATACCTATTTCTATCCAGGCAATGCAGGCTGTGCTGCATGTTTGCTGCAATGCCATCCATGTGCTCTCAGAAACAATAATCAGGTCTGTTAGAGCCAGAAAAACCCGCCAAGGCCAGCAGTGACAAAATCGCAGCGAAGTAAAATAGATTTAGCATATTTTTACCCTATTTTGGAAAGAAAGAAAAATCCTTATTCTGTTATTTTTCTTTCCTTTCTCCATTCCTGACTCATCTGCAGCTTGTGCCTTTCCATCCTCCAGCCGGCTCCAGAGATCCTCTGGGAAAGGTAATACTTCCACACACACACCACCTGCTTCCCTCTCCCCTGCAACAAATAAATACCCTCAAGCCCTTCAATTTAGTTCAGAATCAGAGTGCAGCTTAAACTTTCACCCGGTAATGTGTTTTTAAAGGGGTTTTTAGGTAAAGTTTGTGCATGTCTTCAGGCATGCCTGTTTCCGCACATGCACGGAAATCTTGTTGCCCCAGAAAAAGCCATCTCTGTGTCATTTGGTTACCAGCTTCCTCAAAATGATGGTAATGTCCCTGAAGTGTTCAGGCATCAATAAATCCTCATATCACAGGTGGACTGATTTCTGAGGCAAGAGGAGATCTTGGGGTGTACAGTACTCTCCCTTGGACTAATTCAGGTGGATAGACAAAAAGAGTAGGTTTATAGATAATAATGAATTGTTTAAAAATTTTTAGCCTCTACAATGACAGTCAGGTACCCCCCTGGATTGTTTAGAATCATAGAATCATAGAACAACCAGGTTGGAAGAGACCCATCGGATCTTCTAGTCCAACCATTCCTATCAAACACTAAACCATGTCCCTCAGGACCTCATCTACCTGTGCCTTAAACACCTCCAGGGAAGGTGAATCAACCACCTCCCTGGGCAGCCTATTCCAATGCCCAATGACCCTTTGTGTGAAAAACTTTCTCCTAATGTCTAGCCTAAATCTCCCCTGGAGGAGCTTGAGGCCATTCCCTCTCTACCTGTCCCCTGTCACTTGGGAGAAGAGCCCAGCTCCCTCCTCTCTACAACCTCCTTTCAGGTAGTTGTAGAGAGCAATGAGGTCTCCTCTCAGCCTCCTCTTCTCCAGGATAAACACCCCCAGCTCTCTCAGCCGCTCCTCATAAGGCCTGTTCTCCAGCCCCTTCACCAACTTTGTTGCTCTTCTCTGGACTCGCTCAACTATTATTGGATGTTGCCTGGTGGATGTATTCTTAGTTTTGTTCTCAGTTTTCTAGTTTACTTTTTAGATCTAAATTCTACTTGCCATTCTTTTATCCTGTCACTGAATTCTTCCGCAGTCCTTTCGGGGAGACTCATTCATGAGGATACTTACTTGTATCTTTATCGGTTTTAAATTTCAGATTTCCCCTTTACTCTGCTCTATTTCCATATGTCATTTTCCTTTTCTGCCTGTCTAAGAACTGCTGTACCTAACTCTGTAAAGCATTATCTCTCCATCTCTCTAAAGTGTTTTGTGGTACTTTATATGAAGGATGGCATATAAAAATAAATTGTATTGCACTGTATTTTTGGACTGGCATCTAATCTTTACCAAGCTCATTCAACCTGTTTCTGAAAAACATTGGATTTTAAGGACTCTTCTGATCCAATGAATCTTGATGACTTTTCTGATCCTAGAAAAAGACTCCCTAATTTTCAAGTCAGCTCCTGGCACTACCAAAGAGAGAGGAGTTGGGAGGGTAGCTTGAAAAATAGGAGTTGGAAGAAAAATATTCCTGGAACTCGTCTTTGCATGTCGTGTGTTTTAACATCACCTCTGTTCTCCACCTCCTGTTTTACTTGCAAATGTCCACCGGTATGAGCGTTGGGGTAGGAGGGAGGGAGGCAGAGCGATGGTGCACTACACTCGTAGCAAAACAATCCAACAGCTTGCTTATGCATCTATTTGGCTTCGGATGGAAAATCAGAACAGCTTTAATCTGCTAGCAGCATCAAGCAGGGAAGCACTCCCTGGAGTGAAAGCGTTCGGAGCATCACAGCAGGGGCTGATGAGAGACAGCCTGCTGCCGTGTCACAGCGATGCAGTCGCACTCCATGCACAAAAAGCTGGGGTGCTAAGGAGAACCCAGGTGACCTGACTGGGAATTGTAGGGGGCGAAAGAATAAGACTGCATTGGGCTCTTCTGCAATAGGAAAATGCTTTCAAAGGTGTGCTTCAATATTACTACCTTTGATGCCCTTTCTCACCTTTTGCACCCTGCCACATAAAAAAAAATTGTCTCTACCTTATGATAACAATGCGCATGTGCTCTCCTGCCCTGATATGGGGACACATTCAATTCAGAGATTTTCTACATGAGTACAGCCATGACTATATGTCACAATTTGTCCTCAGACTGGAAAATTTATTGAGCAGTAGCCATATATTTACATCTGTTATGCAAAGCACAGATATGTTTGCTTTCCATTAAGTAACTTTATTCATAATAAAGAACAAGCTGAACTACTAAGGAGAATTGGGTGGTATAGAGATCTTCCTTGCTTGCTCACTGATCTTTGAAGGACTGTTCAAATGCTTGGAGAGTCAGGAGTATTATTAACTTGTGATTTTCAATAAAAGCAGCAGATTTAAGGACTATGATGTCTTGGAAGGGCCTCCTGCATAATCTACTTGTTGAGTTTGTTCTTTGGCATACAGAGAATGATTATGCATGCTGTCCATTGCCCCTGGAAAATAGTCCTACCCTAACTTGCAAATGTGCTTAATTTTACCCCAGTGAGTAGTTTGACTGCACTCTGTGGATGCACATGTGAACATAAAAGTAGGTAAAGCACATGCATTTACAAGGTGAGAGCTAGGACTTGTGAAAGCAGCATGAAATATTAAGATCTTCTCACACAAAAAAACAAGATACAATGAGATACACGCTAACTAAACGATGTGGAGCTAAGACACAATGGCCTCAAAGGCAAGGAATAGCTATTTCCTTTTTCTTACATGTCTATGATTTTATATATTTGTGAGACGAACTGATACATTTGCAACAGTAAATCTTAGATGTGAACCTTGGATCTTTGCCAAGATTGATTATTAACCACCTGATGTGGATTTCTGTAGCCAGAATATATGATTTACTCTGTCTCCTGTTCATAGATGGTCTTCTCCAGCCTACTCAAAGTCTCTGTTCCCCCTAGAAATACTGGGGTACTGTAAATGGTCCAACCAGCTTGCATTACTTTGTATGGATGTGAAACTTGGCTAAGACTTCAATTCTAAGAATAAATTCTTCCTGATTATTTTATGTCCCTGTGACTATCAGAACTGGAAACCAGCCTCTGTACAGCACGTAGCAGTTATCCTGTCCGACCTCACAAAGAACTTGCATGTCCTACTTCTTCTTGGAAGCTGTCCAAACTTGTGCTGATGTTTCTCAAACTCTTTTCTCCTCACTTTAGAGCTGCTGACAGCTGTTTCCTCCTCAGCTTGTTATTTGAAACTGAATCTGAAAGTGCAAAGACTACCTGCTTCTAAAGCCTTTCTCTACAAAATGCATCTATAAGGTCTCTGATGACAATGACTCATTGTTCATGGGAATCTTTGAAGGTGAGCTGGAAGATGGGGATTTTTCTGTCCATATGCTGGAAGCATGAGGTGCTTTCTGATAACTGTATGTGCCAGTAAACACCAAACTAACGCACAGTGAAGGGTGTGAGTACATAGGTAAGTGGGGAAGGCAGGTTATGCTACTTTCATCAAGAAGTCCTGAGGTCTAATAACTTAAAAGTCTTAGAACAAGGTGCCGGAGTGCAATACCCATGGAGACTTTCTTCTTGCTTATCAGCAGAGACAATAGGAATTGGCTGGGCTTAGTATAAATCTGTGCATATTTTAGTGTACTGTACTGTTGAACAGTCAATAGCAGTAGAAATGCATCTTGTATAAAATAGAATTAATATAGGATAAACCATATGCTGTGGAGGCAACTTCAGCATAATTGAAAAGGGCTACATGCACTTGGAAGGTGAAAGGCATGTCTGTATAACTCTGGCCACTGTTGCACATAGAAATGTGCTGGAACAGGTATAGTCTGAATGGCTGGAGCACTCCTGCAAATGAAAACCCAGGCAGTTCTCCTTCATACAGTTTGTACATTAGATCTAGGAAAAAGCACATAGCCTGAACTTTCTGCTCCTAATTCCTGGTGGGTGATATGAGAAGAAACTATGACAATGCTAGCATCCAGCAGTATCATCTGCTCATAAGTGCTTAGTAAAATATTTGGAGGTGCACTTCATTTTTCAGAGCCATTGTCATAATGTCATATGGTTGGATGATCTGGTGGGTCTCTTCCAACCTGGTGATTCTATGATTCTATGATTCTATGATAATGCTTTCAGTGAAATCTCTAAAATCGCATTCTAGTCATCAAAATAATGCCATTTAGTAAGGATATGTTTTTAAATACTTTAACAATTCAAGTGCAACATTTCTAAGGATCAATGGCACAGAAGAGACAGTTCAGCCTCCTCCCCTTTACTGGAGCAAGTAAATAATACTATTCACTAACACACCATACAAAAGAAATCTAGAACTGCAGAGCATGGTGGCTGCTTCACGTAAGGATTTTCTGACTAGTTTTAGTATTGTGGGGCAAACATAAAACCGAAGAGTTCTTGCTTTGACTGTTTTCCAGTTTCCAAAAGGCTACTGGTAACTATTTTTTACCACATTTCCAAAAGACCTCTCCCTCTGGTTCTCCATGGTAGATATTCCTTCAGAAATGTCAGTGATATCCATGGTTATCATGTTGTATTTTGTTTTATTATCCCTTTGTAGAATGTCTCATAAGCTAAAGACAAACTGAAACTAAACATGTTTGACTTCACTCAGCAATGTGAGAGTCTGAATCCTCAGTTAGGTATCACCTTCAAAAATATTACTGAGTAATTATTCTATAATTCATAGTGTAACTGGCAAGCAAATAGGTTTAACAAAGGAATTTGCAGTTACACATCCAGAAAACAGTGAATGATTTATTATTTTACTTACAGCTGAAAGTAAATAATCTTTGACCTGACGATAGGTTGCATAGTTGGAATAGGAGCCATGTGTTGAAATAAAACAAACCTTCTTATCATTTTCATTCAGTTAAGAGACCAAAACTATACCAGAAAATAATTAAATACCAGAGGTTGCAGCCAATTTGGTTGAGGATGGGCCAGTGCTGTATGATTTATTATTGGCTATGGCACTATTATCTCTTGGGCTCCTGCAATTATTATTATTATTGACTTCAAAAGACATAAAACTTTAGCTCCAGAACTCTAGAGTGGACGCTGTCCATCTGAACCCTGTTTGGCAAAGGTCACAGTGAAACAATTTTCACAGTTTCTAGGTGTCTCTGTGGTCTCTGTGAGCCTTTTGCTTTCTCTAGGTCAGGCACAGAGACCATGGTTTGTCTTTTGGATTAAATGAATAGAAAATGGTTATTCATATAATGACTATAACCACCAGAGAGGGTCTATGTCTATTACTTACATGTTATTTACACTGTGCCCAGTGTATACAACAGCTGATAATGTGGTGCTGCTCCAGTCAAGTGATTCCTCTGAATTTAGAGAAAGTCTCAGGAACTAAGGTTGTGACAATATTACATGGGACATGTAATCATACGCAAATGATCAAAGCATTCATTTATTGCTATTGACCAGGTTTCTTGTCGGTCTCTGCCGCCATGTTTCAGGATCAAAAGTGCTGGGTTTTTACACACAACATTCGCATTGGGTGTCACTGAAATACGAGACAGCAAGGGTGTCGATCAATCCTACTCAAATTGACTGTAGAGGGCAAATAAACAGTTTATCTGGATCATAGTTAATCATTCACTGGGTTGATAAAAGTTTCCTGTATTTACTTTAGCACTCAGACTCTTATATTGATCTACTTTCCGATGGGTCCCTTCCAACCTGGTTGTTCTATGATTCTATGATTCTACTTTAAGTTTTGCATTTGTGGTCCTTAAAGTTGCAAAATTCTTGCATTTCATCCTACTTTATAAGATCATATGTTGAGCAGGGCCCTACATTGCTGCTCATTTTTATGAATTTTCTCATTGAGCAAATATTAGATACCAAATAGGGAAGTGGTGAGTTTCCTAGGCTTCTCCAGCAGTAATTTAGGTTGACTGTGATTTCCATGTTCATTTGATACCAGTGCAATGGAAACAGTCACAGAAATAGAGCTGACTTACAAAATAAGTTCTTTAGTCATCAACCAGCTCGATGCTGAAAGTGAACCTGCTGAATCTGAGACATCTGGGAAGGAAGAAGCAAAGAAACAAAAAGAAAAGATAGTTTTTCTTCTAATTTGTTCACCTGGATTTCTTAGAATCATAGAACAGCCAGGTTGGAAGACACCCATTGGATCATCAAGTCCAACCATTCCTATCAAACACATTTCCTCTGTGCAGATTACATACTAAGGGTTTTCCTCACAGAATACTTGATGATGAGGACCTTGCTGCACTTACTGGTTCATATCTACACAGCAATTACTATTAAGAAAGCCAAGTCAGTGTTGAGTCCCAAGCAAGCTTATAATTTATATAAACTCATGATCTCTGAAAAGTGCCCTCAGTCAATATCGTTGGTGTTAAACTCCTTTACAACTTAAAGTTCAGGGACCTTTTTCAGCCTGTTTGTGTGACTTGTGATGTTGCAGAGAAGAAACAGGAGTTTGGCTACCATCTGGATTTCATTTCACAATCTATATATCCCAGTACAAATAGTCACAACCAAGAAATCCATTAGGAATTCATGGCCCGTAGAGCTTGACTGTTCAACTGACAACATTTATCATGAGCTTTCTGCAAAATCATATGAGATTTCGTAACAGGTGTCCACTTCACACAGGTCATCACCACTGTGGCCTGTGTCAAAATCCATTATACAGTAGCTGAAAGCTACACATAACGTGTTGCCAGCTACCTCCTTCTGCAATGTCTGGTGTAATGCAGTGAGAGATAAGCAGGAGACACAAAGTTGAGATCTGAACTTTCCTCTGCTTCTCAATTTCTCCCCCAATGTTGAAAATGATCCGGCAGCATTGAGTCCAGGGTTCTCTTTTCAGTCAACCTTCAGTTGTAATACAAAGAGGAAAATAAGAGTGCCATGAGTATAGGGTTTAAATAAAAATCCAACACATTATATTATTGTTTAGTGGCTACTTTTAAACAAAACATAACCATATGAATTCCACTCATTCTTCCTGAATTTTGTTCCAATCTTGTCAGGCTTGGTTGTTTTGATGTGTAATGACTCTCTTATCTGACATTTCCTATTGTCCCTAGTGGCTGTAAAATCGTTACTCCTGAGAAAACAAAGTTTACATGTTGATAAGTGGTGAAGGGAAGAATAGAGCTGTGATGAGAAACTGCAGCTACTCTTCTCACTTCTCTCTCGTGCTCCATCTCTAACAGGAATAATTCACATTCTTGCAATTTAGAGAAAAGTTTCTAAGTCCTCTATTTGGGAACATATTTCAGTTTCTCCTGGGAGATGAAAGCAGTTTGCTGTGCAATGCTTCAGAGCCTCACAGTGACTGATTTTATGCTTCCTCCTCTTGGGGTAGAATCAATGACGGTGGGGTATGTTCCAAAAAAATTATTGGGATAGAAAAAAAAAGACAAAAATAGTTTTAGGACCAATTTAATAGCTGTGATATCATTTTGCTGGCTTCCTCTCTCTGCAGGGCACATGTCAGTGGTTGATTTTGTGCTTGGAGCCCCAAAGGAAGGGTCTGTAAAGGCTTTTCCCATCCCAGTATCAAAAAGGGCACCCCAGAGACAGCTGTCCCTGATGTGATTAACCACCGAAATGGTACTTGCAAACAGGGTGATGAAAACCTCTGATGTCCGCTGGAAAGTGATGCGGCTCAAAGTCACCTTGAGACAGGAAAAAATATGC
Source organism: Coccyzus lansbergi (assembly GCA_033558105.1). NCBI lineage: Eukaryota > Metazoa > Chordata > Aves > Cuculiformes > Coccyzidae > Coccyzus > Coccyzus lansbergi. The sequence continues at coordinate 450,816 of JAUMJK010000788.1, read as the reverse complement.
CTAGAATTGGGAGTAAATATGTGAATTACATATATCAATTATAATCCAATAATATTTTAAAAGTGATATTGGAAAATATCTTTATTGCATTAAGCAGCTTCTTAAAAACTGGACGGTTTAGAACGGTTTAGCTCAAAATGAGCGTATAAACAGTGTTTAGGATCTGACGAAAAGAACATTAATTCATTTGTTTCAGATTCTTAATGCACACATGTATTTGCTTTGCATTGCTTATGCAAGGAAATTATCTGCTAAATTAGCAAACAATACTTGCTCCGTCAAATTCAGTTTTCACATCTTAACTTGCAGTGATGCTCTTTCCCAGTTGGACCTACATCAGCTTCTATTATCACAAAAGTCAAGGAAGTAGGTTTTGGAGTATACCATGGCATTCAAGACTTGGGCTTTCTCAGACTAGAAAAATTCCCAAGGTGCTGCTCTGAAGTTTTACAGATAATTTTCTCCTGCCAACCACATCATGCTAAAATCTGAGCTCTACACCATCAAGAGATTCAGATGAACCTAATTGCTATCATAGAATCATAGAACAACCAGGTTGGAAGGGACCTATCGGATCATTGAGTCCAACCATTCCTATCAAACACTAAACCATGTCCCTCAGGACCTCATCCTCCCGTGCCTTAAACACCTCCAGGGAAGGTGACTCAACCACCTCCCTGGGCAGCCTATTCCAATGCCCAATGACCCTCTGTGTGAAAAACCTCCTCCTAATTTCCAGGCTAAATCTCCCCTGGTGGAGCTTGAGGCCATTCCCTCTTGTCCTGTCCCCTGGCACTTGGGAGAAGAGCCCAGCTCCCTCCTCTCGACAACCTCCTTTCAGGCAGTTGGAGAGAGTAGTGAGGTCTCCTTTCAGCCTCCTCTTCTCCAGGCTAAACACCCCCAGTTCTCTCAGACGCTCCTCATAAGGCCTGTTCTCCAGCCCCTTCACCAGCTTCATCGCTCTTCTCTGGACTCGCGCCAGAGCCTCAACTATGATATTGTATAGAAGAAAAGAGATACCTATCAAAATCTAGAGAGGAAGTAAAACACCACTTACAAATACTGAAGTTTAAGGAAAAGTCAGTTTTGGTGATTTTTGGTGTAGATCTCTGAGCATCACCAAAAATATATCTGTCTGTTATTTCTAGGGTATAGAAAGGGTAACTAGCAGTTTCCATTATTCTGCCTCAGGGGTCTTGCAAAGCAAGACCAGAAGATACGATGGGTCCCTTCCAACCTGGTTGTTCTATGATTCTATGAAAAACTTTTTTCCTTATAAACATGTCTCAGTTTGAATATTGTTTTGGGAAACAAATGCTGTCAGCAGAGCTACCCAAACAATCTAGTGTATCTTCTGTCAGTGAACCTGCAATTTAGAATCACAGAATCATAGAATAACCAGGTTGGAAGAGACCCACCAGATCATTGAGTCCAACCATTCCTATCAATTTAACGCCAACTCATTTTAGAAATTCAAGTTATCCACCTCACAAAAAAAAAAAAAAGAGGTAAGAAAAAATCCCATAGAATTATAAAGTATCTAGGTTCCCTGCTGCACTCTCCTTGTGTAAACAGGTTCCAGAGCAAAGAGCTAGAGCAGTGACACACTGACCACTTGCCTGCTGGCAGAATAATAGAATCATAGAATCACCAGGTTGGAAGAGACCCACCGGATCATCAAGTCCAATCAAAAGTGCCTTTACCTTGTACAACTCCTCCTACACCAGAAAGGAAAAAAAAATGTTCTCCTTACCTCAAACAGGCAGAGGCAATCAGTTTGAATAGCTGTAGTTCCTCAGCGTAGGTGAGCAAAAAAAAGAAGAGCAGAACCAAAAATAGCACCTTTTTTTTTTCTGAAAGCATGCAGGGTTTGATTCTTCTACAGCACTTTATATCAGCTCTGCTCTGCAAAAAGGCAGGTGGCTAGCAGGCAGCAGCTTCTCAGAAAGATGAACGGATACTCTCTGGAAATTAAATATGTGCTACAGAGCTGCAAATCCTGCAACGCTGGTTCCCAGACTGTTGGTTCAGGGTGAAGTGAGGTGCAGAGGAAGGTGCAGGGCTGGGTAGGGGCAGGGACATCTGCACAGGAAAGGAGATGTTGAGCTGAGATAGTATCATAGAATCATAGAATCATAGAACAACCAGGTTGGAAGGGACCCATCGGATCATCGAGTCCAACCATTCCTATCAAACACTAAATAGTGTAGGTATGTAAATCATGTATCACGTAGGTGCTACTCTGAAGTCTTGCAGCCTAGTGCTTGTAGAGTAAAACCATTACTTGACTACTTAATGTTTTAAACATCTTCCCAGTTTACACATATTTTTTTTAAAAGAAAATTCAGACACAGCAATAAATTGCATTAAACTTCTACCTACTATTCTGGTAGAACAATCAGTGCAAAGGGTGAGGGAGGGAGAAGCAACAATATTTTCGTTTTTACTTGTGTTTTAATTAAATGTAATGGGTCTGTTTCCAAGAGTTACAATCTTGGAGAAAAAAAGTGGAAAATTATGCAAAAATCACAAATTCAGTCTTAAAGTGACCCTAAAATTAATAAGCTTGCGACTCTGATGAAGTGTTACAGACTTCTGCAAGGTAGAATATGAAGTGTTTTTATTTCATGCTCTCATGCACTCATACCTGTGTAGGCTGCAGCGCTCAATATGAAACTCTGAAGTCAGTAAATATAGCTAAAAATTGTGATAGAAGGTTTTAAATTTCAGGGAAAAAATAAAAGAAGAGAGAAGAGAGAAACATACTACAGCCATATTAAAGAGAGAAAGAGAGTCATTTTGTCTTTGCTTGAGAAATCCCGGTTGAATACTGTGTCCAGTTCTGGGCCCCTCACCACAAGAAGGATGTTGAGGCTCTGGAGTGAGTCCAGAGAAGAGCAATGAGGCTGGTGAAGGGGCTGGAGAATAGGCCCTATGAGGAGTGGCTGAGAGAGCTGGGGTTGTTTAGCCTGGAGAAGAGAAGGCTGAGAGGAGACCTCATTGCTCTCTACAACTACCTGAAAGGAGGTTGTAGAGAGGAGGGAGCTGGACTCTTCTCCCAAGTGACAGAGAACAGGACAAGAGGGAATGGCCTCAAGCTCCACCAGGGGAGATTTAGCCTGGAAATTAGGAGGAGGTTTTTCACACAGAGGGTCATTGGGCATTGGAATAGGCTGCCCAGGGAGGTGGTTGATTCACCTTCCCTGGAGGTGTTTAAGGGACTTGGTTTAGTGTTTGATAGGAATGGTTGGACTAGAAGATCCGACGGGTCCCTTCCAACCCGGTTGTTCTAAAAGATGAAACTGCACTTGGTTAAGGGGAATAAAAAAAATGGAGCATAATTTGGCCTGAGTCCTTGGAAAATCTGCCCTTAATTTAGCCAAGCATAAGGATGCCTCCTTTCTAAGTAGATGGGCTATGGCAAACTTGCTAGTGTGAGAAGAAGCTTCTATAACATTTTAGCTACTGGGCAATGTATTCTCTGAAAAAAAAAAAAAAAAAAAATTCTTACAGTGCCTCCTTAAGTGCAGACAGAGGTAGCCAGCAGACAGTATACAACATGCGTAACTCTGGGCACTGAGAACTTTGTGAGTCTGCCAAAAACTCATCTCATTAGTGCGCTTTGCAGCTGGAGAACAACCGTTTGGCTGAAATGATGTCGACTGAATATAAAACCATGTCCTGGATGTGAAAGGCCCAGTGGAGGGACTATGCTGGAACACCGTGCGCCAGAATGATGTTCTAGGAATTCCCTGGTCGGGGTACGGAAATTCATCTGCACATCTTGATACCCGGCTTTGACAGGAAAAGGTATATTCTCTGCAGTGAGATCTTTCTTTTCAGCTCGCTCAATCCTGGAACTGTAAGGCTGGAGCAGTACATCTTTTATACATAACACTCACAGACCTGATATATTTGCGTCAGGAAGGAAATTAAGACAGCTGCTTGTCCCTTAGGAGCACAAATTAAATGCCGAAGCCCAATACATTTATGCGATGTTTTATACACCTCCAAAACACAAAAGCTGTCAAGTCACAATTTTGGTGGGGTTTGAATTGTTTCTTATACACTGTCAGGGCTTCACACACCGTTCTTTACATTTAAAGAAAGCAACACAGACCGATTTCTGACATGCACCCTCCTATCACATCTATCAGTACAGTACAGTGAGTGTTAAATGAATGTCACCACAGAGCCTCTCTTTCTCTCTCTCTCTCAAGTTTTAAATTTCCCTTGCTAGTGTAAAACTTAATGAAAGCCCTGGAGTATACAATAGCATTTTGAAAACAGGAATTTGTGACTGCTGTGAATCATCACTCACAGCAGGGACCCAGAAATGTGAATTGTGGGAGGAACAGGCTCAGTCCCCCTCTCTTTTTTACTGGGAATTTATTACAGGCGTGTCATTATTTACAATGCACCATTCACATCCTCTAAAGAGCCAATAAACTGGCTGCTGAATATGCATTTTGCTCTGTGGTGAACACAGATGTTTCCAGCTAATATCCATTTCATTTAATTTCTTTTCTTTTAAGAAAAAAAAAATCTATCTTGCTATTTCTGTAGCAGCTGGGTAACTATTTACCAGTCTTTGGTTTGGGAATCACTCCTCATATTTATTATAGTTGGTGCCATTTGAAGGTCTGTCCATATTACCATTCTCTGTCTGTATTTGCAAGGGTCCAAATGCAGTTGCTAAAATTCTCTCATAGTTTAAAGGAAAGGCTGCTTGAGGATTCGGCACAGGTTCAAATTTCACTAATGATATGTGGCAAAAATAACGTCAGATGTTTTTTGTGTTACAAGACCACATCAGAAACCCCTGGTGTTAGAGGGGGATTTGTTTTGGGTTTGCATTCCTGTGAGTAAAATATGTGGTTGAGTCACAGTCGACAGGTTGGTGGTCATTAATTTACAGTCCCTTCCTGCACTAGTAAGAGAAGGCAACTGGCAATGATGGTGAACTGCAAAAGGTTTGGAAGTTCAACTCAGATAATCATTCCCAACTTTAGATGCCTATCTCTGCTAGCATTATCCCCTGGGAAGGCAAAACTGCTCTGCCATTTCTGTGAAAAAACGCTCTCCAGAGATTTTAGTTTCCTGCATTTTGTCTGGATGGAGTCTGAAAGTTCAAAGGTAACTAATAAATACGTTTCTGATTATCATGATCATTATTATTCATGGTCTGATAGCAATTTTTTTAAGACCTCGCAAGAGCTGTGGTTTCGCACAGTCTGAATACGGATAATGGCTGAGGAGGTGGCAAAGAGGGACTTGCATTTTATCCAAATCAGATTGTTCAAACTAGATTGCTATTCTATAAATTCCTCCCCTCCTTGTGGTGTGGAAGGCAGTGTTATTGGAAATCACCAGATGGCTGGTTACAGATGGTGTTATACATTCTATCTTCAATTAGCTCTTGAAGAAGTGCTTATTGTTAGCTGTGGTGCAGTTCTTCCTCCACACGAAAATGCTACCGCTAAGACCTGCCCTGCCTGAACCTCTCCAACAAGCAAAGCACTTTCACATATGAAGGTGAAACAAAGACTTCTCAGAAGTACTCCCATGAGAAAGCACTGAAAACCCAATGCAAGTAGAGGACCTGTGAGTGAGTGGTTCTCTGAATGTTTACCTGCTACTTGCAGGTTGTGTCCAATCAAGGAAAGAAAATGTTATTTGGGTGGCAAATGGGAGGTGGGGCAGAGCCATACAAAAGTAGAAGGAATAGAATATAAGCAAGTCCTACAAAGTGACAAAGTTTACAGACTTTGTTTTCCACCACAGACTTCCCTCTCCACTTCCATCTGCATAGTCACTGCTGTCCTCAATGCTATGTCCTCTGGCATGCTCATGCTTCTGACTCAAAAGGAGGACATCTGAATGAGTTAAGATGAGGCAACTCTGCTCAGAACAACATGTTCGGAGACATCATCGCCGTGTCAGAGAGAGGAACCTGCAGCTCACTTTATAGCAGTAAGAAGAACTGGTTGGAATATAAATGCAAATTTCTCCTTGTAAAAAGCTGGAGTCAATTTTTGTGCAAAGATTTTCTCATCCTTTTTTAGGGTTCCTTCCACTTGGAAAAACCCAAGCCAGGAGTCTCTTGATATTTCCATGTAAGCTCACGTATGAAAGAGGTATGTGCAGACTGGACTTGAACTCACTACTATATTGCACCAAGTTCTTTCCTCCTCTATGCCTGGTAAAATCATCAACTTTATGGTTGCAGAGTAGTTACAAGGTGAAAATCAGTGAATAATTAGGGTTTTTTGCATCTGTAAAAGTAACTCTTAATACATATTAAATTAGTGTATATTTTCTAATTAAGGAAAAAAAAAGTTTTCATCAGAGTGAGAAATTATCGAACACTAAGGGTCATCAGACAGATTCAACAAGAGCCAGTTGCCACTTTAAATTAGAAGCATGAATTCCAGTCACCATTGAGAACTGTGTCAGACCACGACACCTGCCAAAATGTCAGAGGAAAGATGGATGCAAGGCATGATCTCTTATGCCAAGGCATATATACTCTGTGACTGTGCAGAGGGTCTTTACCTACCTAGGCTCCATCTCATACACTGGGAAGAAAAAGTCACATCCAGAGCAATCCTTAAATAGTAATAAAAGTTTTACAAGTCCCCCAGCGCTTATATAATTTCACTCAACAACTTCTACTGACGTGGAGTCTCACTGTGATGGAAGGCATAATGGATTTCTCTTTGCTTCCCCACGGCAGAGGGCTGGAAGGAGCACGGTTGCCACTCATTGATCAGTAGGTGCCACCTTGGCTGGTGCAGGCTTGGAGAGCCACCAGTCAGTCCTTAGGGGTCTGTGGTATGAGGAAGAACTTCCTGGAGGTCCTTCACGGAAGCCAAGTGCAGCATTTGAGTGAAGTCTGCAAAGTCTATAGTAAGCAAGATGCCAAAGTTACTGGAGAAAGAAGTAATGGGACCTACTTTCCAGTTCATCATTCTCATCTTATGGGGAGAGTTGCTGGGAGCCAGTAAAATGAAAAGAAGGCTTTTAAACCCCATTCCTTCACTAAACATGGCATACTACACTTCCCTTCTCTGTTTCTTTATTCTCACTTTTCAGTCTGCTTTCTCGGACTTCAGAGTGACCTTCTCAACTTTTGCAGGAATGGAGGTCTTTAAGGTTTTTTCCCCTCAGTCTTTAACCCTATGTGAATTTAAGCCTCACCCTGCAGTCAAACTTTACTTCCAAGTAAACTTGTGATCTGAGGAATTCTCAAATCTTGCTTATAAGCCAGCAAACATTCCCATGATTTTCCCTTGATCATCTTTGACCATCTCATACCTTCTTCTCTTCTAACCTCGTCCCTGCAGCAGACCCCCTCCTCAAATCTACCATTGTTCTGCTTTCCTCTCTGTGATATTCATGAACAAGGCTCACGCAGGGACACAGCTAACAAAGAGACTGCTAAAAAGACCAGGATTTAAAGTTCAATAAAATCAGAAAGGTAACAGTGATTAATATGAAAAGAGGACAAAGGTGGCAATTTTTTGTGTATGACTAAGCCAGCAAAAGCCGTGTTAGGCTAACCTTTATGGTAACCACATGCTCAGTTCTGTTCTTGGTGGCAAGCGTTTTGCCTGTTTTCTATCCCTATTTTGCTACTGTGCTGTGCTTTTCTGTAGAGCCCTGCCCTGCACAATGCCTACCACTCTCTCCCCTGCGGTAAACAAATACTAGGAATCATAGAATCACAGAACAACCAGGTTGGAAGATAACCACTGGATCTTCTATTCCAACTACTCCTATCAAACACTAAACCATGTCCCTCAGGACCTCATCTACCTGTCCCTTAAACACCTCCAGGGAAGGTGAATCAACCACCTATTCCAATGCCCACATGTTACCGTGTTCCTGTTTTGGACGGTTTTCCTACTTTGTCCCTACTCTAAGTAGAAATTATAAATATAAAGTTGGTCAACCTGATCCTTTTAAACAACTTCTGAAAAAAAAAATCTTATCCAAGCACATTGAAATCAATGGAAATATTTCCATGAACTGCAAGGAACTTTGGGATATTTTCTAAAAATATGTTCATATAGGAGACAGCTACTTTTTCAGGTAGCTAATAGACATTTCACAGTCTTTCTTAAGGGCCTTTCAAGCCAAAAAAAAAAAAAAGAAGAACAAAAAAATTTAAATAAGATTGACATCTGATGTACCTCAATTTCAGTACCACTCTGCAATTCAAAGGTTGCTATGGATGCTGTGGACACAGTATGGGACATTTCCCTTTCTTTTGTGTAATGAGAGAGAGGCATGAAGGATTGATTTAGCAGCAGTATCAACTCTGACTTTCTTTTTGTTTGTCCTGCAATCTTCACCTTGTTTACTGATACATGTTCATACAGGATATACTTGAGTATAGGTCTGATGAAGTATGTAGAACATGGTGAAAGATCACATTGTGTTTTTAATTTCTCAACCTGCCAGTGAATGAAACAAAGAATTAAAACACATTGACATTCTCTTCAAAGGGAAATGATGTTTTTTCTCCATAGATCTTCCATTACATCACATTGGATTATATAGTTCTATACAATTAGAGAGTGTCAACAACACTTTTTATGAATGAGCCCTAGCTCCTTTCATTCCCTGGGGTCAGCAATATTTAATAAGTCCAAAGCGCATGGTTTAACCAGTACCCTCCAGCTTGCACATTATAGTATTGCCAACAATTTATAAAAAAAAAAAAAAAGGAGTAGGAGAATGTGTGTGTGTGGGATGCGCACGCATGTCGTGTATGCCACAGCAGGAGCATGTTCTGTATAGACAGAGGTCGTCCAGTGCAATACACTGGGGCTGCACTTAACTCATCATCTCTCTGAAGCAGAACCAGGCTCAAACCCTAATTAAACCCAGGGTGTGAATCCCTGGAGGGTAGTGATAGAAGTGTCTGTGTACTAATCCAGCCTGTGCTGACTAACAGCAGCGCTGCACCATCACTGCTGTATGAATATATTCTTCTGGCAGCTGCATGCAAATGGCAGTCTTTGCGATTCTGATGACTTTTCATTTTTATGACACTGTGTTTTAGCTTCAGGTGTGAATGTGAGACTCCCAGTTAAGTGGCTGTTCTGATTATTTTAAGTAGTCGCTAATCAAAATGCTGAGCAGAGGGGGCTGGGGAAGAAGGAGAAAGGGGTGGAGGTAAGAGAGGTAAAGGAATGAGTGAGGGTTAGAAGGGGAGGAAGGAGGGCTTTGCATCTGATTTTCCTAAGCAGGGCAATTTCTTTAGTGAGAAAGGTGAGTCTGTCACTACTTGGCCCCTGTCTGCAGCAAGCACTTTAACTTCTCAGCAACCCAAATGATGGTTATGGGGAAAAAGAAATGACTGGAAGGTTTCTAGCACCAGCAGAAGCACCAGCAGAGGAATACGTGGTGAAAAATCAGTTTTAATAAAGACCCAGCACTGACCTTGGAAACATACGTATTTATATTATTGACTTCTGTATGAGGTTATTTGTTAAAAAAAAAAGGGAAAAAGAAAGAAAAGAAAATCTTTCTGTTCTTGTCTTGCGACCTCAGGAAAAAATAACTAAAATTAGAGAAACTGGAGACATAAACGCAGTGAGTAGAATAAAGCAAAATACCTCTGGGGTGTTCATCTGCCATAGTAGTCATTTCATATCTCATCTGTTATATGAATGTGATAGCTTCTTCCCTTTTTGATAGGATCATTATGTAGACTCCACAGATTCAATTCCATTTACAAGTCAATGGTGTGAGATTTTATGACAATTCTTTTTACTGGGTTGATTCTGGATGATCTTCCCCTACTGAAAATAAAAAAAAAAAAAAAAAATGGAAAAAAATAAGGAAATGAGGACAATGTCATTTTGGTGCTCACACATGATTGTTCTGGATTCACCAGAGATTTTTCTGACAGATCTAATACTTCTGTCTGTTGTGAATATGTCCAGATGTTAAGCCCTTGAATTAATGTTTCCAACAATTAAAGGGGTAAATGCTAAAAGATCTATTGCTGTTGCTACTTCACGGTGTAATCAGTTGGTCTTGGAAGAAAGGGTAGCAGGTTTCAACTGAACTTGTAGGTCACACTGTCACACAGATGAGATACTTATTACCAGACTCCAAAACATACTCAGAGTGCCTCATACCCTTGCCCTTCCTTCAGTTTTCCATAAGGCTGGCTTCATCCTGGAACTTCATGGATCTCATGGAGTGGTGGTGGCCATAGATCCAAGCTCCAGGGAGGAAGGAGAGTTCTTCTGTGAGTTTCTTCTGTTTCTAAACTAGCTGGTCTTGGTTGTATGCTTATGGAAAAGGTGTGTTAAGGAAGATGTGTATAGCTCCATGGTTTCCATCTGCACAAATTCTGTGGTATGGGTTTTAATTCTACTTTTTCTAAACTGCAAAGAGAAGTTTCTTAGAAGGTGTGGGTTATATAACTTTGGGATAAAAATCACAGAATCATAGAATCACCAGGTTGGAAAAGACCCACTGGATCGTCGAGTCCAACCATTCCCACCAGTCTCCAACCCATGTCCCTCAGCACCTCGTCCACCCATCCCTTAAACACCTTCAGGGAAGGTGACTCAACTCCCTCTCTGGGCAACCTGTTGCAGTGCCCAATGACCCTTTCTGTGAAAAAATTTCTTCCTAATGTCCAGCCTAAATCTCCCCTGGTGGAGCTTGAGGCCATTCCCTCTCTTCCTGTCCCCTGTCACTTGGGAGAAGAACCCAGTTCCCTCCTCTCCACAACCTCCTTTCAGGTAGTTGTAGAGAGTAATGAGGTCTCCTCTCAGCCTCCTCTTCTCCAGGTTAAACACCCCCAGCTCTCTCAGCCATTCCTCATAAGACTTGTTCTCCAGCCCCTTAACCAGCTCCGTCACTTAAATGAAACCCCATGCCTTGTGTTATATAAGTAAAAAAGCTGAACTGGTGAGGGATTGTGTCAGTGAACATTGTCAATACAGACAGATGCTCAAAGTTAAAACCTTTCTGCTTAGGATGTCATTTCACTGTGTTTATTGTGAAACTCCATTCTGTCACAAGCAGGATCCACTGGAGTAATCCACTTTCAACGCCAAGAGCAGCACTGGAAAGCAAAGTACAATGTCTCAAACACAAGAGGAGAAGAAAAGGAGAATATTCTTTTTTGTGGTCAGTGACAAGTCAGGAAAAAAAACCCCTTTTGATGTCCTTTCTATCTGCATAGGTGTTTGCAGAAAGTAAAGAAAGAAAGGGGGACAAGCCTTCTGAATTTCTCATCACATCACTGATGTAAATAGAGACCCCAGTAGCTTTCTGCAAGTGAATATTTTTAGGGCATGTTTTTGTGTGCATGTTTACTTCTGTGAAAGTGTTTTTACTGTTTTGGTGTTCCAAAGCGCCTAACACTTCTGTCTCCACACAGAGCCTCTGGATAAAGAAGCTGTTTCTCCTCCCCCTCTCTCAGACACCTCTACATAAGCAGACGTCTGTCTACCAGCTTGGAGTTTGGAGCACATGCTCATGGACTCACGCTCCCCTGAGTGGGGAGGGGTATTCACCACTGAAAGAGGGAAAAGGAGCATTGAATCAACAAAGCAGCAGAAAAAAAAAATTAGTCAACCATTCTCTAACCCTTGGTTAAAGCATTTGGTGGGATAAAAGAAGACCTGGGGACTTGTCCCCACTCTAATTAATCCTTACAGAGTAACTGGATAAACCATTTCCTACTGGTTCCTGGCTCAGCATGTCAGCTCTTGACAAGCCCTTCTCAAGCAGTAGACTTTTCTGATTTTGAAGGGGAGCCTAGATGCATAATTTAAGGGTTCAGATTCTGCCTGGCTCACAAAATGCATAAAGGTGAGACTGCTCAAGGCTCAGCATTAGCTGCTTGTGGATTTAACCCTAGACACCTCCACCTCAACCACACAAATTTATGAGGATGTCGAAGTTAGGAGACTGTACTAACACCTCACAGATTTTTTGACTCACTTGAAGGGAGCTGAGACCCATTTGTGAGGGATCCGCTTTATAATGTTTCCCTCAAACTACACTGCTTGCCAGAGATCCTGCAGGACCCATTACACACCAAAACACCTCATGTCCTGATGAGATACAGCAGCATAAAAGTGAATCTAGCAGGTGCTATTGATTAAGCCAAGTCATTGCTTCCATGTGTATTCCCATGTGGATTTATCAGACATTTATGCCACATATAATGTTGATCCTCCTGGGTTTGTGGCTGCCCAGGACACACATTTTACTCACGCTCCTTCCCAGCCCCAAATCTCAGTGGACCAGCAGTCACACAGAATTCACGCGCGCAGCCATCCTTGGAGCTACAGGCAAAGGGAAGGATGACAGCAGCATGGTCAGCCTCCCTCCTCTGACACATTTCTGGATTATATGAACTAGCTTTCTATTCCATGGCAAAAATCAGAAGGGATGAACTAGCCTGTCATTTGTAAAGCTCTTCGGTGGAGAAAAGTAACTTCATAAACCTAAGATATAAGTATGATAGATTAATTATTTACTAAAGGGGAACCCTTTCCGCTACAAATTAAAGTAGAAAACCAGGGACTGCTTGAGAAACAAAGGGACTGCAAGAAACCCACTAAGCCGTGGACACTCATAGAATCATAGAACAACCAGGTTGGAAGAGACCCATCTGATCATCGAGTCCAACCATTCCTATCAAAACTCTTGGGTACACATGAAACCATTTTTTCTGTGCTGATTCTACGTAGAAGGTAAATACTGTAGTTTGTTCTTTGAGTAGTTATGGACATGACCCCGTCCCCTGCAAGGCTTTCTGTGTTGCTGTAGCTGGCTGATTGACTGTTTCGATAGAGACAGGGAAAACCTAGGCAGTTGGTGAACAATAAACAGAGCACCCATCTCCTCTGTTCATCTCTAGTGTCACTTTTCCAGTCACAAGTGCAATTAATTCAGTGCAGTTGGGCCAAAGGAGATATTTCTATCTTTCATTTCAGCATAGATTATATCCTATAGCACGACATATTAAGTCATCAGCACTTTAGCTTAAATAATTACGTTTCACAGTGAGAGGGTTTTGTTTTACCTCAGTCAATTAATAACAAGCCATACTACAATTTAATAAGTATAATGAGAAATGCTTGTCTGATTTTTTTGAAGTCATATGCTAGGGTAAAAGATGGAGCAAGCAATTCTTTTTGACCGGTGCACGAGGTCAGTGGCAAGCCAATATCTTTCAGGGGTGGTGTCTGTTAGCTTTGTTTCCAGACTGTGCCCTAAATGTTTGAAAACGTTACAGAAACCTAAAAGTTACAGGAAATTAAATTCTCAGCCAGGGTTTATTGACAATAGAGACAAAAAGATGTACGTGTGTGCGCGTGTGTGTATATATGGATTCTCTCTTTTCTTATATACCCTGTTTTTCATTAGACACCTGTATCAAATTTGATCCTTTCTTTCATTTTACCTCCAGTATCTCCACTTCCCAAATTTCTGACCAGCAAAAGAAAAGGTTCTCCACTGTAGAAATATACACCTTGGTTGTCTCCAAGGCTGTGGGTCCTCTCACCTCAGTAGATATTTAAACAAGGAGCCCAAAGTTTTCTCTGTCTTTGCACCTTGCCAGCACATGGGAAAAAAAATGAGGCTGCTATTATAGCTCTAGAAGGACCATTATATATTTTCCCCAAAGTCTCCCCTAGCTCAGATCCTACAGTTTGCAGGGAAAGTTATGGCTTACTGATTTGCTGGACCCTTCAGTGCATTTACTGTGCACAGAACCTACCGTCAGGGAATCAGCCCATGCAGTGACTGATCCCAGCCTGATCTTGCAAGGAGATCAGCAGTAGCCCAGGAGGTCAAATGGCCACTGAATCATAGAATCATAGAATCATAGAACAACCTGGTTGGAAGAGAACCATCGGATCATCAAGTCCAACCATTCCTATCAAACACTAAACCATGTCCCTCAGCACCTCGTCCACCTTTCCCTTTAACACCTCCAGGGAAGGTGAATCAACCACCTCCCTGGGCAGCCTATTCCAATGCCCAATGATCTTCTGTGTGAAAAACTTCCTCCTAATCTCTAGCCTAAATCTCCCCTGGCAGAGCTTGAGGCCATTCCCTCTTGTCCTGTCCCCTGTCACTTGAGAGAAGAGCCCAACTCCCTCCTCTCTATAACCTCCTTTCAGGTATTTGTAGAGAGTAATGAGGTCTCCCCTCAGCCTCCTCTTCTCCAGGATAAACACCTCCAGCTCTCTCAGCCGTTCCTCACAAGGCCTGTTCTCCAGACCCTTCACTAGCTTCGTTGCTCAGTTGCTCAGAATGCACAGTAGAAAATAAATGCTCACATGTGGCTGGGAGGAGGACAGAGGAGTGGGCTCAACCTTCTTTCCCTAAATTGGATTAAAAATTAATTCATAAAATTATCGGAGGTGTAATCCCTTGGCATGGAAAACCACTAAAGTGCGCACTCCAGTTTATCCTTATTTAGGAAAGCAGTTTAAATGCTCCTAGTTTGGAGAGTGCTCCTCTTCCTTTTTCCTCAACTGAGTGAATTTCCCTAATTAAAGCCTTTAAGCTGGAGTTGTACACTCATGTGCAGTTCTGCTTGCTTTTGTGAATGTTAGTTCTGTACTGAAAAGTGATAATCTTTGTACAAAAAAAAAGAACACTACTTTTGAAGATGACTAAGTTTTTCACTCAAGTAAGCCATAGAAAATTTTGCATACACTGTGCAGTTTTAACATTGAAAAACTGTCTTCGAACTGCTTAGAGGAAGACACTTAGGGGGATAATTCAAAAGAAACAATCTTTTCAATACATTTTTCTCCCTTCAATGTTCTTGAAGTCCCAAGGAGTAGTTCACAATTTCCTCAAAATGGACTCACTTATAAAACTACCGGTTAAATAATTTCTACAAGTAACAATTGTCTGTAACTCATGCAAAAGCAATTTGCATTAAAATTCTGGGTTGTTTTTATTGGCCACATCTCCCATAAAGTGTTTCTTCTCTCTTGCTAAGAGAACGTATCGCTTAGACTTAGGTTCCCACTGCAGTCCTTTGTGTTTGCAGGCTGCACACTTGGCTTTCCACAAATATTCTAGTGATATTTGGTTACAATTCACTTGTTGGGAAGAAGAGAAAAAGTCTCATTCTCTTGAATTAAAGTGAGCGTATTTGAGCCATATAGCACTCCAGTTTTGGCCATTAAGCACTGTGTAATCTACACCGATGCATCATGTGCCAATCTGCCCAGACTCCTGCAACGAGCAGAGTTTTTGAATCCACTGAAGAGTTATTAGTATGCTTTTTTTATACAATTACAGTGCAGCTGTATACGTCTGTTCCTCTGAGCCAAGCATTTTATGTGCTAGGGGTTGGCATGTGTTGGAATGATAGAAATAAAAAAAAAAAAAAAAAGCAGGAGAGTAATGTCGTTGGAAGCTGTGAATCTTGATGTTAAGGTGGGTTTATAATCAAGCATAGGTCTCTAAAGCCAGGTGAGATTGTGGCTGCTATGCTGCTCTTTTAGAGGCAAAACATTGTATTAAGATAAAAAGAAGAAGCAGCTAGAAACAGAATTTGGAAAGATAATTAATGCTTTGCTTAAAGTGCAAAGTAAGAACTTCATGATGAAGCATCAGCTCAGGACATCTGCCATGCAACCAAGGCAGAACTTGAATCCTTTTTCAAACTTGGTTTTATGTCCAATCTGTCTCCTGAAATGTTCAGAAGAGAGAGGGAAAATTGCACTAGTTAGATAAAGTAAGAAAAAAAAATGTGTAAAATCACAACTTAGCACACACACAAAAAATATTCTTCTGTCAATGTATATCCCTAGGAACCTTTTTGTCTCTGTGTAATATTTCTGTGGGGATGGCAGAGAAGGTTTAAGGCTTTAATCTTGTCATTAGAGTCTAGCCACCAGATACAGCCTACAAGACCCTTTGACTCAATTAATCCATGTCACTGATGCTGCTACTGCATGGAAGAGGTTTACTTCTGAGGTGGCATTACTTGGTAGCACTGGTTGGAAAGAAGCTTGAAGAGCCTCTCTGGGACATAGTTGTTAGTCTAGGTGTCTTTGCTGGCTTCTTTTGTTGCAACTGCAGATGAAGTTTCTTCCCTCTGCTCGCCCACTGTTCATTTCTTTCGCCAATTTCAGATGGACTAACAGGTATTTTTAAAAGCTTTTCATTCTGAAAAATGACATCACTCTCTTTTCAACCTGAGTTAGAGAGGAAAATAAAATCTGCGGTGGCAGATATTTATAAATACATATACACACATACACATATTAAAAACATGCATGTGTGTGTGTGTGTATATATATATATATATATACACATACAATATATATACTCTATATAAGTATATATATATACACTCTCTATATATTCTATATAAGAAAAGCTAAGGAGTTTTCAGCATTCCTAAAATGTAGTTTCAACATACACATTTAAAAATGCTTAAAGCCACTACCTAAAGGGAAAAAGAGTGAACTCATCTCAATGGCAATGGTGTTCGAGTAAGAATGTAGATGGGAAGGTACAGGATCATGGCAGGAAGGTTGGTTGCTCTTGAAACAGAGGTCTCCTTGCACAAGAGAAACAGTCTGTGAATTATTTTCTCCCTTTCTTTGAAACATTTTTGGTTGCAAGATAGATTTAGGCACAAAAATCCTAAAAAAAAATATATTTATATAAGGGTCATGATGTGTGGAAGAGATTTTTTTTAAATTTCATTTGGGAATAATTGAACTCGGAGGCAGTCTATCTGCCTCCCTGTCTGATGGTCTGTGTTCTTCATGGTACTCCTGAGGCTGTGCTCTCACCGCATATAATTCCTCCTCGGTCCAGTCCTGTGTGCAGCATGTGGACTGCTCTCCAAGGGGAGGGGAAGCTGACTTGGCTGGCAGTCAGAGCAGCAGGAGCAATTGCAGATGCTGCTATTTACACTATTTTCACATTCTGAAGAACAAAGAGCAGGAGGCTGCCAACAAATCTTAGAGGCTAAGCCTCTGCCCTACATGCGAGGCATGGCCAATGAATGCCAGCAGAAGCATGCAGTGCACTACTTTGTGAGATATTGCATTTCTGGTTTGGTGAAAATGCAGTCAAGATCACTCACTGAGAAAGCAAGGAAAGTTAAAAAGAGCTTCATTACTCAGGAGTGTCAGCCTTCTATGGGTGTGAGGCTGAATGAAATATTTCTCATGAGAATGAACCATTCCAGGTCTCAGGGATTCCTAACCCTTCAAATTCATGGTTGTGATCGTAAGTAGGATAGATGTTTATCCATCTGTCTTTATTCTAAGGAAGACAAGAGCCAAACACCATTGTTTGTACGAAGGAACACTATTTCTGTGTGGAAGTGTTATAGAGGTTTGGGGTTCACTGCTGTCTCTGAACAGGATTTGCCCCTTGTCCATGATCTTCCCACGTGACCTCAGACAACTCTGTCAGGCTAAGGTTTTCAATGGGATTAAAGGGTTGACCTCTCATTCTCCCTTTGAAATTCGAGGATACTTAAGAGTTCTCTGAAAAAAAAAATGATCCTCTGAAAGGTCTAGTTTTGATCTGGTTGTGCACCTCATCATCTTCTTGCCTTTCTTCCCTGCTTAGGAGACAAACGGAGAAGTGTGTCTGACTGCACACACAATGAGCAGGACTCTTACCTCAGTTAGAGCCTCTAGGTGTAAGACATATTGATAGCAAATAGTAGCAACTGCTTTTAAGTACGAGAGACATCTGCATATCTGTAATACCTACATCCTGCATCTTTCATCATTAGAGTATTGGAATAGCTGGATAATACCTTAATATTGAGTATATTGATGAGTTTATTCCATGCCTTTAAAATTATTATTACTGGGTTTAGCTACCCAAGGATATTCTTGTACAGGGACAGACCTTTAACCTCTTTAACTGTAAAGACTTAGATTCAAAACCCAATGTGATCATTCAGGCAAGTCTTGATGATGGGTTTGCTTCAATTTTACATCAGAGGACCTTTGCAAAGTGAGCTATGGAAGGAACCAGGGATTCAGCAATATCTTCCTGCAAATGAAGGGATGCATAGACTTGGAGTAATCTCAGATCTAGCTTTAATAATTATTCATCCATCCATGTTTTCCTCTGCTTGCCCCACTGAATGTGAAACTGTGGCATTTAAAAATATATATATATTTATATATAAAACTGTTTTAGGGAAATGGGATTTTGGACGGTCTCCCAATTTCAGTGTTTCTGTGAGCTAACTGGGAGGAAATTGGCAGACAATAGATTCAGTGTCAGACTCTCCTGACTTGAAGGAGAATTCAAGGTAACATGAAAGGAAACCAGTTTCAGAGGAAGAGCTTATCTTAGGGCACAAACGTGATGGAGTTTTAAACTCTGGGGGTATAACCAATATGAATTCTGGAGGCACCTAATTCAGATGAGTAAACAGACAGAGCATGTCTTCTCCATTACAGTACCTGCTTGACACTAGCTCAGACTTCACTAGCGAACACTTTCCCTGGGAACAGCCACAGGCTAATCCTGGATTTGTGTGCCCACAAGGAGTGAATATTGGCTATGCCTCTAGGGGACCCCTTCAGGTTTACTTTAATAAAAGGGAGAAATCTCAAGATTTGATGCAAAGAGCATATCCCAGATGGGCAGAATCGGAGGCCTTTGGGCTTTGCACCTTGGTAGTCTGCTCACTCTGCGCAAAAGAAGCATAAAGTACTAGCGGAGCTGCATACTGCCATTTTACACCAGCTTTTACCGATGGTGCCATCAAGGTGTAAGGTAGAAGATGACAGAGAACAGCGGCCCTTTTAGCTTTTGCTCAGACTCTTCTGCTGTTTAACTATTTTTGAGACAATTATATTCCCAATGGAAAAAAAAAGGAAAAAGAAAAAAGGCATCAAAACATCACAAAAAAATAAAAATCCCACAATTGTAGTTTATATTAAAGTAATATGTGTGCCTTTGAACATCTAAGTAGTTTTAAAATGTGAATTAATTAAAGCACCACAATATCTGAGAAGCAGGTATTATCACAGAAGTTAAAAACAAGAGATAACACCCTGCAAAGAAGTTAAATGGTTCAGTTCTGATGTCATGTCACATACTGCAGATGATAAACAAGGCTTTCCAATCACTAACATGTATCAAAAATCTGGGATGAGCCCAAGTTAAGCTCTGATTTCCTAATCCCTGGTCAAACTAGAGAGTTAGCATAGACTTATACACACACCCTTTCACACATACACACACACATATACACGGAGTTCCTGGGGAGGTTATCAGGTCTGGGGAGAGGTGCTAGAGATTTTTATTTTGAATCATAGAACAACCAGGTTGGAAGAGACCCATCGGATCATCGAGTCCAACCATAATCATAATAATCATAGAATAATCATAATATCATAATAATAATCATAATCACAAGAATCATAGAATCATAGAATAACCAGGTTGGAAGAGACCCATCGGATCACCAAGTCCAACCATTGAGATGGACACAAACTAGTTTTATAAGCAATCGGGAAGATATCCTTGTTGTTCTTGGCTAGAAAGTCTTTTAGAAGAAGCAGAAAAATAAATCAAGTGGGAGAGGGAAAAGGGGAAATTTGGAAAAACTTTATTTTCCAAGCCATCCCTGCCCAAAGGAAAAATTCCCTCTCTCAAAGCTCACTGGTCTGCCAGGTCACATCTCCTGTTGAACAATGTTAATTACGCACTTTTTCCCCAAATGCCTGAAGACATACAGTTGCAGAAGGGCCATTTCTGTGGCCCAGTAACAAGATGGAAAGATTGTACCATGAGAATTAAAGGGCAGACAGTGAGCAGGGAGGGGAAGAGGGTGAATGGTTTGTATAAATAAAGGTAGAGCAAACATCTCTTATTTGACAGTGCCATGACAGTGTGTATACTCTCATCTAGACACAGGTGTCTGTCGGAGAAGCTACTGAAACCATGTTGTAAAATATTCAATGACTCACTGTGAATAACTGTCTCATTTAGAAGAATAATCTGGTGACAAGACCAACATTGTTAAGTTGTGTCAACTTGTTAGGAAAGACATAAAACAAAAATACCACTAACATCCAAGGTCTGGAGGCGATGTCAATAATTTTTTTTTTTTTGGAAGTGAGCAACTGGAGGAAAGTGAGGTTAGGCTCCAGCATCTTAGCATGAGCTCAGTTTGCAGAGAGGAATGCAGTAAATGAGACCAGCCATTTACAAATCAACACCATGCTGATTTACTGGGGTAAACACACTGTGGCAGAGATCCCTCCTGCCTCAAAGATGAGCAGATATCTGGTCTTAAGAGATACTGGGGATAGAGCTCTGACATTTCTCCCCACTCTCCTCCAACATTAACATCTCTGCTAAAGCGAAGAGCAGGCTATCAACAGGCAGCTTCTCATTTGACTTCATTTCTCTCTCTCTCCTGAGGCTAGGACACCCACTTCCAGTTTCAGCTGCCTAGTGAAATCTGTTGCACTGTGTGAGAGCAAAGAAAACAGGGGGGATGTGAGCCTTTTCCAGCTCTTCAGCCATCTCACAGCCTAGATGGACGCCTGCAGAGAGCAAAACATGATGGTAATATGGAGACTTCCAGATTGGGAAAGTGACTCCAGAGCAACACATAATATGACGAATGTAATTAATGTAGTATAGTATATTATATGCAATTTTTATAATATATTATATAATATAATGGAATATAATGGAATATAACGTGATGTCATTCTCAATCCCCACACAATGAGAAATGAGAGAGCCTGTGTGACAGGGTGCGTGGGGAGTGACCAGGCTGGTCGGAAGGTGAGGCAGCGAGACTCGGTCCAACTGGCTGCCGCTGCATCTGATTTGACTGCACTAATTGCTGTGGGTGGTTCAGGCCTTGCCCCTGACAGCACTGGGACACATCTCTGCAATCTGCTCCTGCCTGCTGCTAGCTCGTTTCTCTTTGTGTGGCTGGTGTGCGGGCTCTTGGCATGCTGGCCGGATCACACACCTCAGTAGCACCTTGTGATTAACAGGCAGAAGCACAAAGGCTCCTGGCACACAGGCCAGCTTGTACGGCCCACTAGTCTTTGCTCTCCTGTGGCATCGTGCAAAAGCTGCCGAGAGGCACAAGCTGCCTGCCAGGTGAGACTAGAACCAGTCAAAATGCCACAGACCATAGGGAAAAGAGGGGAAAAGGAGACAGGCCGTGAGTCAGGGAATTTATTCTCTGTGGTAGTTCTTAAATACAACAGTTTGAAGTAATCATAAAAAGAAAATGAGGAACACACATTCGGTGATTAGAATCACAAGAATCTTTGGAGGTTATATAGTCCACCTCTTTTCTCAAAACAAGACCAACTTCAAAGCTAGGTCAGGTTGCCCAGGGCACTGTCTAGTGGAGTTCTGAATATCTCCATGGATGGAGATTTCACAGCTCTTAAGCAGCCTGGGCCAATGCTTGATCACTCTCTCAATGAAGATTTTTTGCTGTGTTTCACATTGTAATTTCCATTATTGCTGCCTGAGTCCACTGCCTCCAGTCCTTTCACTGGGAAAAGCATGGCCCTATCTTCTTTATAACCTTCTGATGGGTAACTGGAGTAATGAAATAGAATTATAGAATCATAGAACAACCAGGTTGGAAGAGACCCATCGGATCATTGAGTCCAACCATTCCTATCAAACACTAAACCATTTCCCTCAGCACCTCGTCCACCCATGCCTTAAATACCTCCAGGGAATGTGAATCAACCATCTCTCTGGGCAGTCTGTTCCAGTACCCAGCAACCCTTTCTGTGATTTTTTTTTTCCTAATATTCAGCCTAAATCTCCCCTGGTGGAGCTTGAGGCCATTTCCTCTTGTCCTGTTCCCTGTCACTTGGGAGAAGAGCCCAGCTCCCTCCTCTCCACAACCTCCTTCCAGGTAGTTATAGAGACAAGGGACAAGAGGGAATGGCCTCAAGCTTCACCAGGGCAGGTTCAGGATGGACATAAGGAAAAATATCTTCACAGAAAGGGTCATTGGTCACTGGCAGAGGTTGCCCAAGGAGTAGTTGACTCACCTTCCCTGGAGGTGTTTAAGGTGCAGGTGGATGAGGTGCTGAGGGGCATGGTTTAGGGAATGGTGGGAATGGTTGGACTTGATGATCCGGTGGGTCTCTTCCAACATGTTGATTCTATGATTCTATGATTCACTTCTTTCCCCTTATTAACCAAGCCAGTCATCTCACTGTAAAATATAATCAAGTTGATTAGGTACAATTTACCTTAGGTAAACACCAACACATTATTTCAGTGTTCTGCTCTTTGTACACCTGACAATCAGTGTTGGGAGGGTTTGATTCATGATCTTCCCAGGGACTGTCATTAATCTGAATGATTTGTTTCCCAGCATTTTCTCCATGTCACTGATCTCTACAGCTCTCTAAAAAGGACAGAGTAACCCCACAGTAACTCTATGTCCAGATGGACCCATGGTCTTGTACGTGTCCAGTCTACAAAACTGGTTCATAATCTTTATCTTCTTCTGCCACAGGCAGTATCTCAGTCATACACCATCACCAGCCACAGGTATTCAGGAGACCTGAGAGAAGACCTTGCCAATGAATCAAGGCAAAGAAGGCATTCAGCAAGTAAACCTTTCCCACATTCCTCATCACTAGGTACCCTGCAACCTCCAGCAGGAGGAACACACCTTCCTTTGTCTTTCTGGCTGATCAATTATGATCTGCTGAGCAGAAAACCCTCATATGAAGAGAGGTCTGTTTCACAGCTCCCACAGAGTCGGCTAGCACCAGCCTGGCTGCTCCTTTCTGCTGAAAAAGGGCAGCAGGAGACACAAACTCTCACTTGTCTGGGTGGGATTGGTGTAGAGAGCCCTCCCAAGGGGTCTCAAGTAAGAAAGTTAAGAGTTTCTGCTGCATATGACCAATAGGTTGCAGGAGATCCATCCATGCTGGTGGTACAGACAAAAATCTGTGCTCACCTTGGAAGAAAATAAATGCCTTCTGGGAAAAGAACCAGCAATCAACCCATTGATCTAACTGAGACTTAAACAGCCATAATTCAGCAAACTATTAAGACACCTATCTAGTTGTCCACTTAATAGAACTATCCTGGAAAATACCCATTCAGTGAAGTTGAATAAGAATGAGTGCATTATAACTTACATTACTGCCAGCCGACAGATGGAGCAAGCTAAGATGAAACCCAGACCATTATAATATAGTGATCTTTTTGCAATTTTTTCTATCTGAAACCACACATAACTTTTGAAGATGTAAATTTGTAAAATGCCATGCTTTATGTATTACATTTTTGGCA